>JARJHM010000024.1:600000-870188 GCA_033356055.1 Carex pumila
TATTAAAAGAGAGGTCTAGAATTTGCAAAATTGTAGTAGAATTTGATATGAACTTGTAGGGGAAATATCCAGTCAAATTATTGTGTGAAAAATTGACCAAATTGAGAGAGGGATAGTATGAAAGAAAATTTTCAGGCAGCAGTCCAGTAAGACCAGAAGCAGAGAGATCAAGTTGTGTAATTTCACGTGGTAGTTCAAAAAGGTGAGTGGAGTTGATGTAAAATGCGTTTGTAGAGAGATTTAGAAGTTGCAACATGTCAAGAGAGGAGAGAGAAGATAGAGATAGAGTGCCTGACAGAGTGCAATTGCTAAGGTTGAGATGAGATACTCTTACTCCAGTAGTAGTGTTGGTACATGAGACACCATACCAATAGCATGGATTTGAGTCACCATCGTGCCAATTAGAGAGAGCTCCATTTGGGTCATGCTTTATGGATTTCTTGAAGAGTTGTAGAGCATTTAGGTCACTTGCTTGCTGGTGGCTTGTTGAAGTGAGCGAGGTGAGAATGAAGATGAGTAAGAGATGCTTCTTCTCCATTAATTTCTGGTGGATAGCTAGAGAGATGGACCAGAAAGAGAGAGGGAATAAGGTGGTTTTGAGCAAAGGAGAGGTGCGTGGGTACTATTATGAAAAGGTGGAGGGAAAGCTAAAAAGGAAAGATGTCAAGGCAGCATTGATTTCCTTTTCTATAATATTTTTTATATAAGTAACACTTTAGCATTCTTTTTACATCTGATTCATATAAACATATAGTCTATAACAAGAGCTGCATTTCGTAAATAAGCGAGGACCACACGTATGGAAATCATTACCAATGAAATGAAGAACAAAACGCATGCAGTGAAATTAAGTGATTAAAAGTTGTTTATAAAAATTCAATAATAAATAAAAAGAATGAAAATGATAGCCTATAAGAAAAAGATGTCAAGGCGACACGAGAGGCATCAGGCATCATCACCTCCGACAGAACAGATAAGAGCAACATTCCTTCCTTTTAATTCCTTTTTTGAGAAACTTGACAAATGCCCTTCCTTTTGAATTCCAGGGATACCGACCGATACTATTGCAGAATTTTAAAAGCGCAAAAGCTGTTATATAGTTCGTTTTGTGGCTTAACTCTGATCAATCGGTCAATATTTTCTTTTACCGGACAATATTCTAAACAATATATCTTGCTTCTGTGCAGTTTTTGGCAAAATTCAGATGAACTCCCACAAATTTGTTGTGGTACTCTGCTGAATTTCTGATTGACAATGCTCCGATAAGTTGAATATGAAGGCCTACTGCATGAACAGATAAACTTCAACAAGTTATTTAGCAAGTGAACTCTAACATGTCCAAAGCTTGACTATGTGAATTTGATCAGAGTTTTTATTTTTCCTTTTTGTGAATTTTAGATTCCTCTAATACAAAAAATGTCTTATGATTTTTGAATTTAGTTAAGGGCTAAACATGTATAATCTTCTTCACTCAAGCCAAACTCGGGATATTAAAAGCATCATCATTATAATCACAGAAGATCCTGATCATTTGAGCTAATTTCTTTCTCTGCCTCTCAGTGCCCTTGTCTCCTTATACCATTAATTAACTATTTATTGATGTCAGTGGAAGTTCAGTTATGACTTGTGACATTAGTGGAATTTGACGATTGACGCCATAAATAATTAAACGACAACATGGATGACTTGTTCTTTGATTGCATATCAGATTTGCTTGAGACAGATCAAGTGCAAGGTTGAAATTTTGTGGGGCTTAAACGATCCTTAATAAATTTCTTTACAATTTCAGTTTATCCCCTAATATTTAAAGAAAATACTTATGTTCTGTTTCATGCACATCTCTAATTATACAAGTTAATTCCTTTCCCACATGGCAACAAAAAAGTTGGTGGAAAAAAACATTAAATATGTATCCTTTGAGACGTATACTCGATCTGGCTAATGCACGTAGTAGCGTACACACTATATTGTTGAAGTTTAAAAATGAACTATTTGAGCTTAGAGCTAAATTAAGTAAAGTTAGGAAGTCAAGAGATTGACCGACGGAGGAGTACGTACGTACGTACCGTTAATTAACAAGACCATTATACATACTTTGGCTAGATTTAATTTTACTTAGAGCTGTTATTAATACCTAATTAAACTAGAAATTTGTAATTAGTGAGTGACGAATATCCCGTCTTATGATTCCAATTTTGCATTTGAGTGACGAATGTCCCGTCTTATGCTTTCTGCTCTGTATATGCATGTCAACCGTTTAAGGCCTTACCAGGTGCAATATCAATATATGGATCACAGACTCGTATGTATCAATTTTTACATTGTCATGTGGATTGGTTTGAAGGAGGGTCTGGTAATCTGGTACAAAGATCGGGGAAAATATAAAAAGAAACATGAAAAAGCAAATAGGCGCATAGCCATTGATTTATGGGTAGTTATTGTTAAAAAAAAAAAACAAGAGTAGGATCCACGTGGGCACTTATGATGTGTGACATTCCCACCAATTAGTTAGATCAAAGGGTCATATTCGTCATGATAACTATTTTTAAGGGTCAATACAAAATTATTGCACGTGTAATCATCATTATTCCCTTAATTAAGATAATCAACCTTTGTGGTGTTTGCCTTGGTTGAAACATGCGGCATGCTATTCATTCCTGAAATTCAATCAACATTTTAATAATATGGTTTCTGAAAAATATGTATTATATTTATATATTTTTAAAAGAAGAGTGCTATAATGAGGGCAATATTTGAAATTTTGAGAGCTAAGAAATTTTTTTCAATCTAAATACCAATTTTGTCCTTATGCTCTCTCTCCCTTATCTTAACAATTAATTCTGCCACAATTAATACACAAATCTATTAAGGAAAAAAAATAACAAAAAAAGTTACTCCTTCAGTAAAAAAAAATAATTAATTTTGGTAACAAACATCTCTCTCTTTATATGCCCAATTATAACCGGTACAACAAAATTCAATTACAACAACCTGTTTACCACAAAAGCAAAAATTACACCTTAGTCTAACTTATTTAAAATTTTGCAGATTCTCTATTCTCCTTTAAAATGAACTCTTAGTAAATACATCATTTCACTATATGAATAACTTTCTTTATCCTTAGTCGAAGAAACTATTAATATTATTCTTGGCATTTTTCTGTACTAATGCCCTTTTAAAAAGAAACTGTATATTTCATATTTTGAAAATATAAAATTGGATTATAATATTACAAATATTATTTCAATCGAACTTAAAAAAAGCATAACCATTTAAACCCCTCTATCACATTAATGTTTTCTAAAATTGTTGTATCAGTTGGTTGTTTGACCGTTACTATTGCACCAGTTGGTACTCCCCAACAAGAACCTAGTTATTATTAGCCATAATAGTTGATAAATTTAATTTACCAAGATTACAATCTCACGAAAATATATCTCTGTAATCAAATTGGGGCTTTACTAATATAAAACATTTTTTTTTTCTAATATGCAACATTTGTAGTACTTCCAAAATTATTTGTTCTTTGTTCTCATCGTGATATTTACATAAATCATTTTGATACTTGAAACCGTAATAATCAAATTATAACATAAAACGCTAATCAATCTTAGACGCCTCCAAACTTGATTCTTTTTTTTATTTTTTAATTGATCTTATTTTGTTTCCTCAACTTTTTTAAGATGTTAGGTCAATCTACTAGATTGGCAACCTGATGAGAAGCAATTATCAGATTGCACTTAATCTGTTTTTCAGAGAGAAAAACTGTTGAATTAAAAAATAAATAGATAGTTTGCCTTCTAACTTTCTACTCAAGAATTCATGGATAACAACTCATTTTTAATCAATCTCTTTTGTTGGAAGTATAAGCCTTTAAGCTTGCTGGTGTTGAGAACTTCAGTGTATATGAGAATCAGACAATTTGATTTCATACTAAAATCCTCTCCGATTAATATTGTGTGATTAATTTCTAATTTTTGTACATGCTGAACAACAATTTTGAATTTAAAAAAAAATGAAGGAGAAAGTGAATCATGGGGAGACGGATTATTGAGGATTTAAAATCATGGAAGGAAAGAATTTTTGGGGTGTAAGTTTTCTGATGAAAGAGAAGGGTCTATGGGGCTGATTTTTCTAACAGAAGTAACTTTTCTTTCTTTTTATTACTTCTTTTATTAATTAAGATGAGAGAGAAAAGTTAAGAGACAATTGGTATTTAGAAAGAAATTTTTTTCTTAGCTTTCAAAATTTCAAATGTTGCTCTTAGTATAGCACTCTCATTTTTTAAATTATTTTCAAACTTAATGGATTTTATTAAATTATCTGAGAAAATTTTGAATTTGTATATTTTTGTGAAAATACCAGTATGTTAATATATTTTTGTATTATAAACGATAAACTATTTCGAATTATAGTTATATTATATCTGAATTAAAAATGTTTAATTTTATCAAATTATTTTGGAACTAATTATGAAATTGTTAATAAAGTAGAATATTTAGATTTTAAATAACAACTCGCTACGCAATGTACCATTTGAAAATCGTTCCTTACTATAGATGGAGATGCACACCAAAAAGAGTGATTTTAATTATGATTTTTGGATTTGAAACTCCACTCATTATCCCTTTGTGCAATAAATATTAGAGCGATTGGATTTAATGATTTATATATCACAGATCTGGTAACTGTTCCCATCGCTTCCATCCCCAAAATTTTGGATGAATAATTGAATAGGATACAAATCCAATTTTTTGCAAGTAATTTCCAGGTCCACAGTAATTCAAGTTTTTGCAAGTGCCTTGTAATTCAAGAAAGAAGGCATAAAACAATAACAAATCAATTTCCATCACCAACTAATTAAGCTACTTGTTGCATATATACCTAGGTATAGGAGCATTTTTTCAAAAGATAAAGTAAATGTGGGGCTTAGTAATAAACAACCTTTGCGCATGCATGCAAAGGATGAGAGGAATGAAAAAAAATACCAATATACCATCCTTCCTGGTTCTAATCCCAAAACACGCTTTTTATCATTGTTCCTCTCTGACTGGTTATTAAAACCTAAAAATGCTTTAGCTGGCTTTTACCTTTGTTATAAGTAATACAGCAAATGTAAAGGTAGCACATTGACCATCCCCTTTGTCCTCAAAACATTTGTAAAGCTTTGTTTGAGAGCTTTATTGTGAACCCATAAACTCTGTATCTGGTTAGAAACAGCATTTGTGATTTTTGTTACAGGTGGTAATTGCACTTCGTTGTTACTTCCAATCTGGATTGTAGTTATTTTCTTAGATGCAAGGTTACTTTTAACATTTATTCACAAGTGCCTTAAGGTTAATCAATATTAAAATGAATAATTGGGTTTGAAATTCATATAGGAGAAATCTTTTGTTGTAATAAATAGGGGTAATGGGGTATTAAATAGTTTGGTGACTTGGCCTCCAATCTTTACTCAAAAAATAAAAAATAAAAAATAAAAAAATGAATAAGAGAGATAGAGGAACTGAGACTGCATGGGTGATGCTTAAGCATTATCATTAAAAAAGGGGAAAGTGTTGCAATTTAAATAGACGTGCCCATTTAAATATGGGCGAAACAAATATTTTAACTATTAAATATAACAAAAATATTTATTAAATTGAAAATTTTCAGATTTAATGAACATAAGGGAAAATAAGAAAGTGCTTTATTTTAAAATTATAAATTATATTGCTTTGACTTTTGATAACAGATAGATAATTTAGAATCTTTTAAATAAGTATACGGGCAACTACAATTACGGAATTACCCTTCATCTTATAAGCAACGGCAATCATAGGGCTAAAATTTGGAAATAGGCTCAGTTAGCCCAATATGATCCAATTAGTAATGGGCTAGTTCAAGAATGTTGGGCTTGGGCTGAACTCTAATTTATCTTTTTGCCTACCAATATATATTCAGAGAGAAAGAGATGAGCTATGATACATTGCAATGTATAGATATTTTTATGTATTGGATCATGAATCACTGGATTCAAAGTCCAAATAACCGATCCAAACTGTTCATCTTGTTCTCCATATTAATATATGCTTGGAGACCAAATTTTATATATTTTTTTAATTTTTTTACTATTTGTTAAGCCACTTTGAAAATCGCTAATCTAACGGTGTCTTTTGATTTTACTTTTATTGTTGATCAGCAATTTTCAAAATAGCTTAATAAATAGTAAAATTAATACGAGGTTATAACATAAAATTAATAACATGAATAAGAAAGCTGACTAACAAAAAAAAAAAAAGAACAGAAGCTAATGTAGCTAGCAATTTTGTATTTGTTCTTCAGCTTGCATTCGTGCTCTCATAATCAGCTTCATAATCGGTGCTGTTTCTCCAAAAAAATAAAAAACAAAAAAAAAAAAAGCCTCTTAGATTTCTTTCTAAATCATCCAACACCTGGAGAGCACCATCATATAAAAATACAATTACTGGAGAAAGTATGATATTGATGACACCTAGCTGTACAAGGGATAACTCACTTTACAGAACATGATCCTTCTTCATTGTTTTGAAAAGTTAACGACCAGATTATCTTCTAATCTCAATATTTCCTCTATTTCATTATCCACTAAACAAGCCCGAAGAGCATTCCAGCATATTTTCGTTTTTCATATTTCAACGAGGCACCACCCCCCCCCCCCCCCCCCCCCCCCCCCCCCAATTGCCAGACAATCCATATTCTTCAAATGGTTTCAGGCTTTCAGCAATCCAGTACATATCTTAAAATATCAAACTCACCTCCCTCCAATTGGGATTACGCTTATCATATAACAAATGCATACAAGTTAGATTAAGAAATATTGACCTCTATATTATAGCTCTGTCAGGTGTGTGTGTGTGTGTGTGTGTGTGTGTGTGTGTGTATGATTGATCAAAGAGCTCTTCTGGGTATATATGACAATTAAGGCTGCACGCGCACAATTGAGCCAAGTTCAAACCAGGAGGAATTACCGCTGTTGCTCTTTGATCTGAATTGCTTTAATTATGATTAGTGTGGGATCTCTGGAATTAGGGAAAGTGGCAGTGGTAGTTTTTAGTAATACAAGGAGACACGTGAGGCCGTGATAAGTTTTTTGTGACACTAAATGAATATTCCAAGATGGTTATTTCCTGAATCCTAGATGTTAGTTATCATCTAAAAATTTTGATATATCTGGCAGCTGTACAAGCTAAATACTTCAGCAAAAAAGTTCACATAAATCTTGATTCAACACTAATTAAATTGAACTTAATTAGTGACAGTACAATTTTACACAACTACATGTCATCTCCCAAGACACTACTTGTCACCATCCTAAAGCTCTTACAACAGGAATGGCAGGTGAGTTGCATGAGCATCTTGATCGTGGCCTCTCTAAATGCCAATGCATTCCGGAGCTCCGTCTGGGCTCGCTCACGCATCTTTCTTGCTTCAAACAACTCTCTCTCGGCTGCCTCGACTTCTTTTCTTGCACTTCCTCTCTCTTTATAGGCCAGCACCTTCTCCTCTGTCAGCTGCCACAGTTGCTCGTCAATGCCAGTACATGCTTGAACGGAGCAATTGGCAACAGGGCTGAGGGATAGGCATAACTTGGTGACAATGTTAACTGGGGGATCTTGGATGGAGAGGGAAAGTGTGGAAGAGATAGAACTAACGGGTTCAGGTAAGAGTTGGAGCTCAAGGAATTGGAGCGGCGGTTTGATGGCCAATGGCCGGCCGGTTTGACACGAGTCCTGGTGCTCTATAAAGCTTTCAACCCTACAAGAACAGTTAGAGACTTGGAATATAAACCAACTGATAGTAACATTGGTAAGTGGTAACAGAAATTAGCCAGCACGTGCAGTTTTGAGGTTTAGAATACCTGATTATAAATGAGGGTCAATTTGAAAGGGCAAGTATAACCGATTTTAGCAGTGTCCAGAGACCATACCGCTACAGTTGATTACTTGATTATATAAATTAGAGTAAAGGCGCAAATGTTACTCTACTAAGTCAACCCCGGTTTTATTTTTTGTGATATCTGTTGTTGTTCAAAAACTAATATATATATAGTTAATTAATATTGTTTTCTAAATTATGCAGCATTGAAAAATAACAAAAGACCATCCAAAACCAATACGATGTCATACTCATATCAGTACCATTTCACTGCGGTACCAAGCCAAACTACAATCCCCGCTCTAAACAAATCATACCTTGAGAAAACACGACCGCAGTCGCAGGTGTGCCCGCGCGTACCGCAAGTCTTAACATGGGCCTTATAGTCAGACTGCACCGCATAGCCCTTGGAGCATCGGGAGCAGACCCACTGGCGCTGACCGCCATGCTTCCTCCTATAATGTTTTTTTATCCCCACCAAGTCCCCGAGCGCATGTGCAGGGTTGTGGTGTAAGCAGCTTGGCTCGGGGCAAACATACACGCGCTTCCTTGTGACTGCTGCTGCAGCAGCTTTTTCCTTTTTCAAAAGCTTCCATGGCACCTTGTGTCGCCGTCGGTGCATTTGGAGGTTTTGGTCCCGGCGGAAGCCTTGGTTGCAGATCTCACACACATAACGATCGGATTCAAGAAGGGTTTTGGGAGATAGAGACACCACCTCAGCATCCGGATCTAATCAGATAATATATAGGTTCAGATTAATTAGCTTTGTGCATGTGAGTGTAATAATGGGTATGTTTTGCAAAACTTGCTTTGGAACAGAGCGTACGATCAAATTTAAAAGTTTTTAACATGAATATAAGCAACATTTATTGCTTTTTACCAGTAGTAATGTAGCATTTTGGCCTTTGTTGTTGGCTATTTTTTGAGTTCCATGTTCCAATAGTTCCTAACTTCCTATTGAATAGCTTTGGTACTTGCATGCTTTTCGATTAATGTGGCCATTAATCATAAATTGATGATCATTTATTATAGGAAATTGCCTATATTTAATAAACACCATAATAATTCAATTCCTTAAACACCATAAAAATCTCAACTAATGAGATTATATACAACCTTAGGTTTTTTTTGTTTCAAAAAAATTCTCGTTAACGAATGGTATTCTCAAACAACAACTAAAAAACAATATATTTCATGGTCTTGTCTTGAGAAATGCAATTACCAAAATTGGACCCTGATGAACTCTGACAGAGAACTTTCCAAGCGAAGAATCATATTCCATTTGGTAATTTGTGTTTAATATGCAAGAACAAAGTTTTTTAAGACGCTAAAAATATATATTTAGCAAATGTCATGTAAGTATTATTACTTGATGACGGCTAATTAATTAATATTATCGAATAATGTATTAAAGATTAGCAGATAGTACCTGGAGTACCGGCCGGCCTCCGTTTCTTCTTAGTTGTGAGGGATGAGGTAGAGGTACTTTGTTGTGCTCTAGAGACTACTGTATTTGGAGAAGGTGAGGCTAGCATCCCTCTCTCTTTCTGTGTTTCTCTCTGCGCGGGGGTTATGTATTCCCTTTGGCAGCTAGGCAAGAGGTATATAAACAACGGGCACCACTAGCGAAAAGTTAAAAAAGAGTCTGGTGGGGTTGAGTTCTGTGTTACTAAGATATAATAAAATAAGAACAGACACTTCGAGTAAAGCTAATATACACTTAAGTGTACCAATGAATCCATACACTTAATTCTAGAACCGTACGATTAGCTTTGAGATTTGCGTAGATTCTTTAAAAGTCGTGATACACGAATCTCAAAGCTAATTGTATGGTTCTAGAATTAAGTGTATGGATTCATTGGTACACTTAAGTGTATATTAGCTTTACTCCAGACACTTCTGTTATTTCTTATGTCAAACATATATCTCATACATGAGCAGAGTAAGTTTGATAAACATCGAACAGACATAGTTTTGAATTCACCGAAAATGTGCTTTAAAAATAATAGAAACACATATAAATTTTAAAGCGCATCGGACAACTTTAATATCCATCATAATCCAAAAAAAATATCGAATGTCAGTCGAACCTAAACTTTTTCTCTTTACGTATATTTGTACAACGAAAAGGCACATCTCAAGTTCAATTAGGCATAGGAGTGAGGCTATGGTAATATGCATAATACATATTGGTTTTTAGTTTTAAAGATCAAATTGTCTATTTGAACCCTACAACATAATCTTCATATGAAAATATACTTGTAAATTAAATTTTAAATTTTTTTTAAATTCTTTTACTGTTTGAGAAAGTCTATAATTTTTAGATCAAGCGATTTTCTATATATAAAAAGATAGTTAAAATAATTTCAATAGAGCACGGTGAGAAGAAAATAATAGAGGAAATGTTGGCTATATCAGTATAGGGGTCAAATGGGATGAAATTGATTGAAATTATGAAAAGGTGAAAATAATAAATTAGACTAAAAATCTTGCATCAAGACTTCTCTGCTTTTCAATCATGTCGCTTTCAATTCTACCTTGATAAAATAAACTATTCCAATGGAAAATGTAATGAAACAGTGAAAGGATAACCTTTTCATGGGCCAAAATGGAGTCTGTAACCAACCCACCCCCCCCCCCCCCCCCACACACACACCCACACACCCACCCACCACCACCCCGACATATCTTTTGTGAAATTTAAGAAAACGGACGGTCCAGATTAATCCTATTCATATCAAACTCAATTAGGTGCCTATTAAAACTAAGAAAATTTGCTTTGAGATTGTGCCAAGTTAAAAAGAACGTTCCGGATTTTTCACTTGCACCTCAGTCCTCGGGTATCTGGAGTGATACGGATTCCCAAAAAATGAACCTAATTCTTTAATTCTGTTCTGCTTCTGTCCCTGTTGTCTTTAAAAATTAAAATACCAAGACAATGACTCAACTTCTAGAATTTCCGAGTGAGTCTTTATGGTACTATGCATATCACGGGTTGTTACTGTGTTACAGCTCTATATTCGAGTTTTCAAATCTTAACAGTCGATTTGAACCGTTCATCTTGTTTTTCATATTAATATGTGTTTGGAGACCAAATTTTATATTTTTTGAAAAAAAATTATTATTTTTTTAGATATTTAGAAATCACTTGATCTGAAAATTCTGGACCATCCAAAAACAGTGATTTTTAATAAATCTAAAAAAATAGTAAAAAAATTTCAAAAAATGTAAAATTTAGTCTCCAAACACATATTAATATGGAGAACAAGATGAACTGTTCGGATCGATCGTTAAAATTTAAAAATTCAAATATAGAACTATAACACAGTAACAACCCGTGATATGCATAGTACCATAGACTCACTCATTTCCAAGTTTAAACCTCTCCTTAACACATTCATCCGTTAACAAGTTTCGTACCTGCACGAAGATAATGATTTTGCAGTGAGTTTGACATGAATTTGCAAACTGTATATTCCTATGGCCTTTACTACTGAAATGTTAAATTGAAGATGTTAATTTTTATTTTTTTTTTAAATTGAGTACTAACTTGATAAATTTAGTACTGTTATATATTTGCTGGGCTAGAGCCTAGAGCCGTTCAACTTTTTATTTATAGAAAAATTCAAAGGAAGAGCTCTATTGGATAATGGAAAGTTCTTCACACATGCGGCAATCATTTCTCCTGAATTATTAACTAAACCTTTGTTTATTAAATGGATAAACACCTAACATATATCCTTAAGAAAAGGAAAGAAAGCAAAAGAAGATGTCACCATGTTCTTCATATATGATTAAAATAAATCTTTCATTAAGTTCCCAACATGTGTATCTGATGAATATTGAAAGCAGCATGCAGTGGCTCACCACATGCGCTCCAAATTTTAACTTGATGCCTTAATTTTAAGGGAGGTGTATTGTACTGACTTGTACCTTAAAAAGTGAAAGTGTTGGATCACTAATAGGACTTAACTTAAATTTTAATAGAGGTGACTAGAAATTAAAATGTACAATTATAATGAGTAGAATTTGAATTTAAGGCTTCTCAACTACAAAATAGAGTTTTAATTAATAGGCTACAACTGAACATTTGTTATTTATTGAGAGTGACTAGACTATATAGAAAGTTAAAAAAAAAAAATCAATTAAATTTTTATATATATAATTAAAATTTAAAAATCATAGGGGTGGCTTAACTATCTTTGGCTAAGCCTTAGATCCACCCCTACTAATAGAGAGGGCAAAGTTATGAACAAGACATGTTAATTGTATCTCAAAAATTTGCAGTGGGTTCGATTAAATTTTTAGAATTGTTGTAGATCTTAATTTGAAAATAGACGATTGCACATTGTCACCGGTATAGTAATTTGAAAATAATTCTCAACTGAATTATTTTTTATTTCACAAATCCTAAGAATTGTAGTTACTTGGGCTACAAGCCTACAACAGTAATTGGAAAAAATAATTCTCAACTGAAATACATAGACGTGATATAGAAATTAGTTTTTCAAGTTCGTTGACGGCACATGAAGATTGGCTTTCTCTCTTCCCTTATTTTTCATGTTTGATTGTATTCTGGCGATAGCATGAAGGGCAAAGCTGCAACTTTACAATGATAATAATAAAAAAAAAAAAACATAGATAGAAAAGGTGGCGAGTAAAGTTTATATGGACTTAAAATGAGTGGTGCTATACCACTTGCAATGCGTACATATATCTGTCTAATGAATATATATATATATAAAGAGAGATGGGCTATAGTACATTGTAATGTATGGAGGAGTTTGTATATTGGATTATAAATTTAAAATTCAAAATCCAAATGATCGATCCAAACCGTTCATCTTGTTCTCCATATTAATATGTACTTGGAGACCAAATTTTATATTTTTCTAAATTTGTTTACTATTTATTAAGTATTTTACAAAATTGTTGATCCAACAGTGGCTTAACAAAACAGTAAAATCAACAGTCACCGTTGGATCAATAATTTTGTAAAATACTTAATAAATAGTAAAAAAAAATTCAGAAAAATGTAAAATTTGGTCTCCAAGCACATATTAATATGGATAACAAGATGAACAGTTTGGATCGGCCATTTGAATTTTGAATTTTAAATTTATGGTCCAATGCACAAATCCCTCCATACATTGCAATGCACCATAGCTCATCTCTCTCTCTATATATATAGGGCACGGCTAAATTGCTGCTAGCGGCATTTTAGTCAGAGGTGTTGCCGGGGCTTTTTTTTAATTTCTGATGTCCAAACAACAAATCTAAACCCTTAGATGTTTAATCTATATTATAATCTACTTGGAGACCAAATTTTACATTTTTTAGAATTATTTTACTATCTATTAAGCTGATTTGAAAACCGCTGATTTCAATGCTGCAAAAATTTATTAAAATCAGCGGTTTTCAAACTAGCTTAATAAATAGTACAAAAATTCCAAAAAATATAAAATTTGATCTCCAAGTAGATCATAATATAGATCAAAACATCTAACGATATGGATTTATTGTTTGAACATCACAATTTACGATATTGCCCCGGCAGCACCTCCGCTGAACTGCTGTCAGTAGCAATTTAGTCATGCCCTATATATATATATATATATATATATATATATATATATATATATATATATATATATATCAAAGTTGAAATAATCGATATGAATATTTAATATGATTTTTATATGAAAATATATTTGGAGATCAAATTTTACTTTTTTTAGAAAAAAAAATAATCTTTTTTTAGAGGTGGAATAATCTGATATAAAGATTCGGGACCATCGTCCGTAAGTAGTGAAATATTTTAGTTTTAGCAGTTAGCATTTGTTTAAGTCAATTTAATAAATATTTTAGTCAAACCCATCAACTATTCTGATGAACTAATGTTCATACTAGCATCACTTGAGATTTGGCATAACAAGTGCAGCGCAGAGAACAATAAATCTTATGAGAATTTTTTATTCTTGCTTTCATGGTATTAATTTAAGTTGCTACATATTATTAACAATTGTCATTTATATATTTTGAAGGCTGGTAATGATCTCTAAATTAGCACACAGATAGCGAAGCTACATCAAGATTTTAATCGATTCACCTGTTCCATTAACCAAAAAAAATATGAGAAAATTTAATAACAAAATCTCGATTTTTCGAAATAAATTAATTAGATTGGATTATGAATTATCATAATCGCAAAAAAGACACGTATAGGGTCTATTAGATTCAATACATATTATTCTCTCAAATTATTTTTAAACATTAAAATGATTTTGGTGTCTATCGTAAGTTTTCTAATGAAGTTATAACCATCTGATAAAATCAATATGAATTACACTAGAGTATTTCTCAGTAAAGTAATATATTGCATATGAAAAGCTATACAACAAAAAGAATAGAACTCAAATACCCAAAAATTTATTCCAATATAAATTGAATTTAAAGTTTTAATTGTTTTTTAATAAGAGGGTCAAAGCGAGTCAAACTAAAAGCTATTTTTTCTCTACCCAACAGGTGGAAAAGAGATGCATTGAAAGAATATACACCACGCTCATGATCATTACATGTATCTTTTTTTATCTCTTTGGATGGTATAAATGGGTCAAAATCAAGCTTTTTCTGCACTTTGACTGGATAATGAAGGTCTCATCTGTCAGTATTGCTGAAGAAAGCGAGTTTTTGTTTCATTTCCTTTCCTTTTTGCTGCTTAAGTGTTTCATTTCCTTTCCTTTTTGCTGCTTAACTTTCCTTTTCGCTGCTTAAGTGCTTGGTAACAAGGTATAATAGTAAATAGTATATAGCTTTTGCCTCACCGCAAAATCGAATGCGTATCCTCTGCATTAACTCAAAAGGAAATCTTTTGAGTTAACGTATTTCCGCCATTCAATTTGTTTTAAAATTCGTGCAAAATAGATCTGTACTAATATTAAAGGATCTTTTATGTTATATACGGAACCTGAATTTACTTCGTTTAAAATTAGATGGTTGAGATTAATTAACTCAAAAGACCCCTTCTGAGTTAATGCAGAGAATACACAGCAAAATCCTCGGACAATTTTTTTATCTATATAAAATATTAAAAAGGAGAAAAAACACAGAAAGAGCATCAAGAGATTTTTATAAAAAGAAAGATATGTGGAAATTCTACCGATTCAATTGAATTGGTAGAATTTCCAAACTATATATTTTTTTTCTAATTTACTTTTAAAATATTAGAAATATAAAAGTTTCTAAAAAATAGAGTATCTTATAATTTAGGTGTACTAGAATAATTGTGACAAATGATTTGAATCTAAAGTATGGATCGGAATCAATAGTCCGAATTCAAATATTTTTTAAGCTGAATTTTTTGTGACCAACATTTGTTAGATTTGACCATAATCTACTTGTTTGTTTGACTAGATTTGCAAAACATATATGCATCAATGATGAATGAATAACTTCAATACTTATCAAGAATGTAGTCGTGAAGCATTGGGCATTGGACAGCAGAAGTATCACCTTAAGATTAGGAATCAATATATGTATGTTAAAATAAGTTTGAGATTGATCTAAATAAGGCCTACCGTTGTAACAGTCCAATGACGTTGCAACGATCATTTAATTCATGGCACAACGGATAAAATAATCTCGTAATGGTAAAATACAGTTGGCACCCCCAAAACTCCAGAGAAAAGCCGTGATGGGACCGTTACGTCGGTCCATAGACCATTAGAGTTAATGGCATCCAAACCCGCTGTATTAAATGCATTGTTAGTTTAATTTGTTATTTTGTGTTTACCATCCAATCCATCCTCTTGACTTGAACTATAATTACTTTAACTTTTTTTTAATAATTATTAGCTCACTTGGTACAAAATGGATTGAAAAACAAGTACATCATACTAAAAACAAAATGGGCTAATTGTTCATAAGCCCATCAAAACTTGTAAAAATTTCCAAGTTTCTCATCTATATTTTAAAATTGCTTATATTCCATCAAAACTCTATACCTTTTAATCGAAGGATGGTATCATGGTAGTGATGATGGTAGTAATGAAGATATTGGTATATCAATTCTCTGCTTATAAGGAGTTTATAGAGTTTAAAAAATATTAAAAACCGACTATCTTAGATTAGATTGTTCAAATTGATTTGACCGTTACGAATAACATAGAGCAATTATTCAATCAAACTCCTCAACAGACTCTATGGCCAGTTCAGCAAGCATCATAATTGCAGGGGAGAGAGAGCCATAGCCACTTGGCCGCCTCTATCAAGATTAAAGAGAGAGAGAGAGAGAGAGAGTCATAACTAGGGGTGTTCAAATAGTCTGTTCGGTTCAAACCGAAGTAAAATAGTTAAACTAAACATTTTTTAATTTTCAAAAAATAGAACTGAACTGAACTGAACTAATTAAACTTATCAACTGATTAAGAATCAAACCAAACAAACTGAAGTAAACTTTGATTTGTTCGGTTTAAAACAACGATTTAAATAGCGTTTATCGTATTATAGCGGCCGGGTTAAATAAATTGTGCTATACCCAAATAGCGGCACTATTTGGGCATAGCGCCATAACTTTTATGAGAGAAAAGCACTACAGCGGCGCTATAGCGCGCTATTTAGAACACTCGTTTAAAACAATGTAAACCTATTTGTATCATTATTAACGAAAAATATACACTTTCATACACAAGTTGTTCAATTCTATACCTAGAATATGTAGTTATTCTAAAATAATTAAATCAAAAAATGGAAGAAAGCGATAATTGCTTCAAACAAATACAAGTTATACTCGAACCATATAATTCGGTCGGTCCGATTTAATTGGTTTCGAAATCTCTAAATCAAGTCGATCCATTTAATTTAAATAATTCAAAAATTCAACTGAACCAATCTATTTAAATTGAAATTTTTTAATTTGGTTGAAAACCGAACAAATTGAACCATTTGAACACCCCTAGTCGTAACTCGTTCCCTTTATTTTTTTTTTAAATATGAACACCAACTACATTTTAATTTTTCACAGAATTCGTGTTCTTGTTCCTAAAAAAATTAAGAAATTATATTAGTATCAGTATTCAGATGACAAAGATAAAACTTTTCAGAAATTTTAATTTGTTACTTTGTGGTCACCTAATAAAAGAGAGTGGCAAAAGATTCGACACAATTATAGCCATATGTAATACAAGATCCTATTTTACTCTAAATATTTGATAGTAATTTTAAATAGGTGGGAAAAAAAAAAAAAGATAAAAGTTCTGACCTTGCCCGAATATAATCCAAGATCTTTTCCCCAATTCTACTACTTTTTTTTTTTAACTTTGCTCTTTTGCGTCTGTCTTGAAGCCTTAAACCGTGAGAGACGGGGACCTATTTTTGTTTCATGTGCAATGTCGATCGTCCCCACAATTTGCCCTTCATAATTTTCTCTTCAGAAAAGCAATTATGATGCGGGTTCCAATGTAACTTGAATTCTACTTCTTGTGGGGCCTCAATGTAAGTTTTTCTTATCAAACCAAATTTTCAATTAACTTCAATTTTTCATCTCTAAGAAGTTACTAGAGTTTATTTAAAATTTAAAATAATAAATAAACGAGAAATTGTCATGTTGGATTCAATGCAATGATGATACCATAAACAAAAAGCTACAGTACATAATTGGTGATGTCAAAGGACAATGGGAAAATGAAATTTTAGAGCTAAGAAACATTACAAGCATATGTTTTAAGCTTGTGAGCCCCGGTTTGCCTCTTGATAATTACATAGTCCAATAAGTAATGTCTACTTATATTGGCCTTAATATTTGGTCACTTGTGCTTCGTCGCTTTGCTTTTAGCTGCCCGTCATTTGCATAACAAGTTTATGTGAAATGGCAGACCAGATTGTAATTGCGCATTATGCTTTAGTCCTTTTCATAATTTACGGACATACGGTATAATCATTGTATTGGATTCATAATTTACCGACGTACGGTATATTCATTGTATTGGATTCAAAAATTACCGACATACGGTATAATCATTGTATTGGATTCATAATTTACCGACGTACGGTATATTCATTGTATTGGATTCATAATTTACCGACGTACGGTATATTGAACAGAGTACTCGGTTTCATTTCAGTTCAAAGTATTCAGGAAACTTACTATTTTCATATTTTGATTTGAGATATCGCTAATGTAGTCTAGCGAACCAAACAAGTGTACCTTCCTACTTCCAAGAAAAAAATATTGAATATTTAGTCATAAGGCTAATATGCAAGTATCTAACTTGAATATAAATTAATTCGCAGTTTATTTATATGCTGAGATAAAACTCAACTTCATAGTAAAAAAAAATGAATTTGAGACTAACTTAATCAAGTGGGCCTAGACCTGACCCAAGAAAATGAACAGCCCAACAATGATTTTGGAACCACACCGACCAGGCCGGGCAAACTAGCCACAATTGGGAACAAACTGTAGTGCACAAAATTTATTTGTAAATACTTCATCCATTTGAATGCATTAAAATAAATTTATCTGAACATTAGTTCAAAGTTTCCAATGTTAACAATGTGCCGGAGAGAATAAACTCTATGCAAATTTTAATTTATACATAGTTCAACTAACTGATGCATCCAAATTTGTGCAGGTAAATTCTCAATTTTCGTGTGATCGCCCTGGCAAGATTTATATTGTGTTCCATAACTCACCGCACAAAGGAACGGGAGGAAAGGGAAAGGAAAGGGTGACTCTCTCTGCACTTCGATTTGGAAGGTGGGGAAAGTTGCTGAAAATGGCTGAGTTTGTAAAGTGCACTTCACCTCTCCCTTCCTCTCCCTCCTGTTCGTCTTCAATTTCTTCTTCACATAGGTGGACGGATCCAATGAGGTCTGATCTTACCGTTTCCCACCCCTCCCCCTCCCTTAATTATCGCCTTACTAGCAGTCTTAGAAATTGCTGGCGAGCAAACAAATATTTTCCTATTAAAAAATCCTTTTACATAGCACTAAAACATGATTACCATTGAAATCTTGCCTGGTTATATAACTTGAACTAAATTCATCATAATGGGTAAAGTTCAAAGAAGAAGCCTGATTCAACGTTTGTTCTTTACTGATGGTATTGAAAGCTTTTATGTACCAAGTAGGCATAAGCAATGTAATAAGACCAACCTTTGCATTCCCATGCGTTGCCACCGGTTGCCAATGTTAATCTACCAGTATGTCTAGTACCCATAAAAAACCCAACAATGGATAGTTATTGTTACTTATTTTATTATAATTATCCATTGCTGTTAGCAGAATTGACATATACAGGAGACAAGAAGTTACATTGTATAATACAAATAAAGATGCAAACCGTCTGAATTCTGAAAGGTTTGAACCCATTCCTTCCTGCCAAAAATACCCATTCTGAGCCATTGATACATTAATACTTCCATTGCTTAATTTAATTAGAAGCTCAGAACATATGCAATAGGTGCAGCCATCCCAAAATCAAAAGCTTGCATAATCCAAATAAAATATTCTAAAAGAGGAACTCTTGCAAAATGTGCATTGCAATGAACCACTACCAGTCCACGCACAAGCTTGTCAGATTGCTTTATCTCAAACCTCAAAATTCACAAATTAACCAATACCAGTCTGATAAGCAGGCAAGGTAGAAAATCATATATAGTACAAGAATTGGAAACTTTACCGTTAAACATCTGTCGAACTACAAGGCACATGCCATTAGGGACATAACTAGAGATACAAACCAGTACAGAAACTGCATGGAGTGGCAAATCTCAATTTGCAAACCTTGGCTAACACTATCAGGTAAACTAACCAAAATGAGGTATCAACCAAATTCACTGAACAGATAACACATACCAGTAGAGACATTAAGTAAGCAGTGGATATATTATATGAAATTGGGTAGTTTACTTGGGGGTGTAAACTGACAATCATTACTCATCATAACCACACTGTATATTGCTTAGTTTTAGACTAGAAGCGCATTTTTAGAACTTACTGTAAAAATTTAGATGTACCAACAGAACTCAACTAGGATAAAGGAAGTACATGCATCTTACAATACCAAATTTCTACAACATTTATGTCAAACAATTCATGCCAAAATTCTGACCAACAATTAGTGTCACAGCAGACAACGCATCAGAGATGGGAGCATGATTCAGCCTTCCTGTAAGCTCTAGTCACATGGAAAAATCACTATTACTCGATAACAGCCTACTATAAAAATCTTCTAATAGAAAACTAAAATTGTCCAGTGTATATGAGAATCATAAAACAAGAAAATAAAACCAGTCATGCATAAACAAGAACTTATATTAAATTGCAGAGCATTGAATTTGACATACCTGCTTCCTCTATAGCTGCAACCTACACGTTTTTTTTTTTTCAACATGTTATCGAACTACATGTCAAAGGTTAAAGAAGAAACTAGAAAGGTAAATTAACATGTTCATATCATAACGGAAACAATAAATTTCTAACAAGAGAGAGAGACCCATCATGCTTAAACTCTCCTAAAACCTAATTCTACTCTTTATTCACACATACAGACCAACCGGGAAACCCAAAACATCTCTCTCCCTTCATCTCCTACCCACAAAGCTATAGAACTCGCTTCTTTCGTTACTTGATAGTTACAAACTTGTTGGTGCCATGCTTAGCCCAAAAGCCTCTTAGATCAATTGGGTTAGCTAAATTGTACCCCTCCCCAGCTAACTTCTCTAGAACCTTCTTGAAGGCTCCTTGAGACATTTTCCTACCTGCAATGCGGGCTCCCCGCCTCTTGGTGCTCATTGGTAATGGGTATACTGACATACTGGTGGTACAGCATGCCGACTGCCACCCACCAATACCCCACCTATAACACTGCTGAGGTGTACCAGTACAAGAACAGATCGGGGTGGGAATTCTCGACAAATCGAGATCAATACCATTAATCACCACTCCTGTATCCTTCTTCACGCTACGTGGAGTTCCCCCATTGGATGATTCCTTTGTTTTCTTGGGCTTTTTAGGTTTGGGGGGTTTTGGAGCTCCAGTTTGGGTTTGAGCCCGCTTCTTCAGAGGGGCAGAGACTTTGGGGCTAGGCTCTGAAGTCATAGGGATAATTTGTTCATTTTTTGGAAGTTCAGGTACGGGTGGAGATGCGGGAGGATGAGGGGGCTGATGAGGTAACATGTGGAGGGCATTTAGGGAAACAGGTGAAAAATTGGTGTGGTGTGCGTGGTAGTGAGTGTTAACCATGGGCATTGTGCGAACCATTTTGTTAACAGAATTATCTCTGTTTGGATGAGAGTGGTGGTTCTGGGTCCACCCATCAGTGCGCATGAATGGCATTGGTGTTTGAGATGGCTCCTGCAGCCTGCTCAGGAAAGATGAGAAGCTGTTGTTGGGGAGGAATGGTTTGGTGTCTCTATCAGAGGTGACCGAAGACATAAGCTGGAGCCCCAAATTGCCCTTCATTGGAGGATGGGGATCGTAATAGCCCCAATTGCGGATCCCCAATCCACCATCATCATCCATTTGTCACTGAAATGGAGAGAAACAGATAAACTGAGATTTAGAATTAAATGCTTTAGCGATTTTAAACAGGACCTGGCTGACATTAGATTTCTCTTGGGATACATGAGAAGAAACTGAGAAATCAGGATCCAAGTCCAGAGCTTGCACACGTTTTAATCACCCCGTAGCTCGCTTTTAGGTTCTCAAACGGTTTTTAGAAGACCGACATTGAGAAAATGTACAAAAATTCTGTTAAAATGGGATAAAATAGAGGATAAATAAGTGAAGCCGCTCAATGAAGCCATCTTTGGCGAAACCCTAGTTTACAAATACTAGATCAGAAAATATTTTTAGCGATTAATTATTTTTTATAACAATGGGCATTCTTTTGCTAGTTTTAGCAAGTACTGGGCACGTAGATTTGATATTCAGAGCAGTTTTAGCAAAGAAATGTAGAAGAAAAATAAGTTTTAGATGTAGCTAGTGAACTGTGTACAGAACAGTGTAACTTTGTTGTTTTCATGCAAAGCGAGAGAGAGAGAGAGAGAGAGTAAAAGGGGAGTGTTTACCTTGAGGGGGACTGCCCCTAGGGTTCTTTGCTGGACTGGGACGCGGAGAGAGAGAGAGACAGAGAGAGAGAGAGGCAGAGGGGAATGGATACGCTTTTTGTATTTTATATTCTATATAGAAACATATTAGGGTTTTAATAAATGAAAAATATTTTGTAGCTGAGATTCTTTGTGACTTTCGGATGCTACCAATCTCTCAAGTCCGAACTGTCAAGTGAGCAGAAAGGGGGAACTCAGGGAGGTATTAGAATTTATACATGTATTTGGGTTGGTATTTATTAAAGTTATGCAAGTCTATATTTTTTTTTGTTGAATTTTGCATGGTAATTTGATGTAAACAATTCAATCTGTGTGTATATGAAATTATAATATCAAAATTAATAAACGCAAACCCGATATTTGATCTATGTGTGTTTCAAAATATAAATGTAAATTATTGAATTTTGAAACAGATCGAACATAAGATGAGATGACATGTTTTTATTAAGCAAATAGTTATAATAAAACGTAAAATAAGTGTTCATTATAGACTATGTTAGTGATAAAATGTTAAGTGTTCATTAAAGACTATGTAAAATAATTAAAGTATAAATATAAGTGTCCATCAAAGCATTTTATATTAGAAATTGTGTGTCATATACTTAATTTTAAGAAAAAGTTTGAACAACTTATGCTATAAATTTAATGGCAAAAGACAGTTGCATGTATATCAAGTAGTTATTATTATATCAAAATATTATTTTTTAATGGAATTTGTGTTATGTACAAGTATTAGTTGATTTAGTATATATTGAAATTTTCTCGTGAATACCTAAAAAAAATATAAAAATAGCAGATTGGAAATCTGACCTGAAAAATCTATATACATTAGATGTCCCTGGACCTCTTATGGTTGTAATACTAAGAAGACAATAATTTCAGAATTCATAACATAGCAGTTCCATCTCTCCTCCTTTATTAAATATTAATGGCAAGTTGGCAACCCGCCTTGCCGATCGCTTGTAAGCAAGACAACTTACACAAGGAAGCGTGTAAAAATCAGAATACTAATTAAAGGCTTTACTTCTATAATACTCTAAAGCACCTTTTGACTGTTGCTACTTTGACCGTCGTCTTCACAAGTTCACAAGCAGTATATACATTCACATGTTAACTACGGTGTACCGCCATGTGGAGCCCACAACCTCTGGGGTAACAGAATATTTTAGTTTAGATCAGGACCGTCTGATCAGTATTCGAATCAATACGATCCCAAGTAGAATGCGATCAGAATTTGAACGGTCCAGATCTAAACTCAAAATTTATGCTACCTCAGGTATTATGAATTACCGCCTTCAATGAATAAATCATTTTTCTTAATTTGAAAAAAAAAAATTACTATTTTACGACACTATATTTTATGCCGAAAGAATCTAACTTTTTTTATTAAAAAAAAGAGAAAACTAACTTTTGTTCAGCCTCGTATTATACACATAACACATTACACAACCGAAGAATTCAAAGAGAAAAATAAACGAGCCTGCTTGGGATCGATAATTGTTCGTTTTATGCAGAAATTCCATAGAAAAAAAAAATGTGTCGAGTGTCGACACAGAAAACGTGTCAAGCCGCTGGACTAAAATTGTTTGAACTGGAAAAAAAATTCGTAGTTCGTGATTTGTTTTGAGTTTGATTTTAGTTTAATTCGATTTGAAATTAGTTCGTTCTGAAATAAATTAAACCAGTTTGATTTTAATCTTATTCAAATTAAACTCAAATTGAATATAATTCATTCGAAATTGATTCGTGAACTATTTAGATTTGAATCTCAAATAATGCAACTAATGTAATTTTTAATAATGCATGAACCAAACTTATATCACAGTTCAAAATTGTTAAATAATGATAACTTATAATAGAAAAATGTTTGTAACAAATTAACAATGAAATAAGTTTCATTTGACTAGGTTCATGTCAGGATTTTAATTAATCCAGCAACGTAAAAGATAAGGAAATTTTGAACTAACTTATAATCCATTAGTATGAATTCGTGAAAGATAAAAGAAAATTGTGTGAATTTTATTTCGCAAGAAGAAAATTAATGCATAAACTACTGCTATAACTAGGGCTACAAAAATATATATATAGTTTGTAATTCAATTTGAAAATTTTGAAGTTTGCAATTAATTTTATTCAAAACAAATCAAATCAATTTGATTCGAATCTTATTCAAATTCAAATTCAAATAGGAGTAAATCCGATTCGATTTGATTCGTTTGTAGCCCTACTTTGAACTAAAATATCTAAAAAAAACAATAACAACCAGCTTCCAAAATCAATCATTTAATATTTGTAATGGGGAGAATGTACAAATTGCTCTTCATTTTCAAACTAGCAAACAAAATACCCCTCTTCATAAATTATTAACAAAATACCCTTGTGGGCTCCACTTTCTCTTCTCTTTTCTCTCTCTCTCACTTCTCCCCATTTACTCTCCATCATTTTTTTATTTAAAATAGAGGGTTATGCAACATACCAACAAATATAAAACACATTTCATTGTTGCATAATATGTTGTGTTTTATTTAAGAAACCAATCTCCTTATGCAATTTTTTATTTCAAATGGAAGATTATACAATAGACCATAAAATATAAAACGCATCAAGATTGGTTTATTATTTAATGTTGGTGATTAAATTGCTTTCAATGTAAAAATTGTAATAAAATTATTTATTATTATGTTATTAATATTTTCTACTAGATCCATAAAATATGTAGCAAATATTATTTTCTTAATATTTTGTACTTTATCCATAAAGTTTGTAGAATGTAGCAGATATTTATTAATTTTTTTTGTTGCTGATTAAATTGCATTGAGATTATTTCATGATGTGTTAAATTAGCTCTATGACAAGAATTAAAATGAATGACACCCCCATATATTCTTTGTACCAGTTTTAAATGTGCAGTAGGGAAAAAAATATTTTACCAGAAACGACAATTGAAATTTAAATAATTGAATTTAACATAACAACAGTAGTTAAAAGGATAATTGAAAACATTATAAATAATGATATAAAACACATTTGTTCCTGCTCTACACGCAAGCTTGAAAAATGATATAACAAAAATAATAAACTAATCTTGATGCGATGAAGTACAAAATATTTGCGACAAAAAAATTCATATTTGCTACAAAAATAATAAACTAATTTAACACATCATGAAACAATCTCAATGCAATTTAATCAGCAACAAAAAAAATTAATAAATATCTGCTACATCCTACAAACTTTATAGATAAAGTACAAAATATTAATAAAATAATATTCGCTACAAACTTCATGAATCTAGTAGAAAATATTAATAACATAATAATAAATATTTTTTTTACAATTTTTAAATTGAAAGCAATTTAATGACCAACATTAAATAATAAACCAATCTTGATGCATTTTATATTTTATGATATGTTGTATAATCCTCCATTTGAAATAAAAAAAAGTGCATAAAGAGATTGGTTTATTAAATAAAACACGACAAATTATACAACAAGGAAATGTGTTTATATTTGTTGGTATGTTGCATAACCCTCCATTTTAAATTAAAAAAAAATGATGGAGAGTAAATGAGGAGAAGTGAGAGGGAGAGAAAAGGAAAGAGAAAGTGGAGCCCACAAGGACATTTTGTTAATAATTTATGAGAAGGATATTTTGTTTGTTGATTTGAAAATGAAAAGTAATTTGTACATTCTCCCATTTTTAATGTAATAGTAAAAGATAACAACCATCTGTACGAGTATGATGTGAAAAAGATTGACGACTGAGAAGTGATCGCAATTCACAAAGGACTTCATGTGTAACGTGTTTTCATGCGCTGCGCTGGCAATAAAACAAAACATCACAAATTTATGGTTGCCCCCACACAATTAATTACTTCTTCATACTGCTTTTGAACCAATAATTTTTGAGTCATTAAATTAAAATTATTGCTTTAGCTACATTTTAGTGTAAGACTTTAAATAATGGCTCATTACTTAATTCGTTTTTAATTATGTCTTTGGACACTAATGCCTTGCCTTCTCAGAATCTGATTTTATTAGGTCAATAGGAAATAGTTCAGGAGGGGGATTCAGAGATAGAGGTCGAGCACCCTATACTGACACCAGAAGATTTAACCCATATACTTGGGTTAGAGTTTCTAAATGACTATGATTGATTGTTTCGTTGTCTGCTGGTGTTAGGAGTTTTGTTGTTGGCTGCTGTTTGTTTTTGATATTTTAGTTCTACTCTTTGGACGTTTGTTTGCCTAGGGTTGTTCCTATGAACTAGCTTTTTTTTATTTTTGTTTGTTTGTTTTTTGGTACAAAATGTATGCGTTTCCTTCTCCAATTATTTGGAGATTGGAAAACAAACAATTTTATGGTTTCTAATGAAATCGGTGGGTAACCACTTTTTCAAAAAACAAAAAATCAAAATTATTCTAAAAACAAAAGATTTTAATTGAGAAGGATTCAAATATCTTCATTTTCTGTCTTCACTTTTAATTTTTTTTATAACAAATTTTTTTAAATGTATATATCAAAATAAAACATTAGATGTGATTTATATTATTTATTTTTTTATATGCATATAAAAAATTCAATATTTTTTATTTTTTATTATATGAATTAATAAGTTGGGAAAAATTAACATCTAAAATTTATATATATATCAATATATTTTGCAAGTTTTTGATACTGATCAAAATAAATTTGAATGTTGTAATCTTTTACTTGCATAGAGAAAATGTTATATATAGATCAAATCTAACAATTTTATTTTAATATTTAAGTTTTAAATTTTTTAATTATTAATTTTTAAAAAATAAAGGTATAGTGAAGACATTTGAACTCTCATCTTCTTAATTATATCTGAAGCAATTTTGCCAAAAATTACTCGTATTCCTTATGAATTGTGTCGGAAACATTAAATCACACACGAAGAACAGAATAAGAATAGATAGGAAAAGATACCAAGTAAAGAAACTGCATTAATTATTAATTCATGACACTGGATCAAGGAAATTAAATTAACCAACTAAAAGCAAACATGAACGCCTCATGTTGTTTCAAGAACATGAGGACTACTCGATCTTACTGAAGCAACCTTTAAAAACTTAATTAACAAATACATGCAACTTATTATTAATTATTAACTTAATTAACCGGATGACAATGACAACATGCATGCAAAACATATAAATAATAACCAATGCACCATGCAAATTAAATAACTGAGGTCGAATTAATTAGGGAACAATCCCTCCTACGCCGCTACCTAAACCACCGACACCACCAAGACCGCCACCAGTTCCACCAAGTCTGTTCCCACCGAGATGGAGGCCGGCTCCACCAGCACCACCGCCATAGCCACCCACACTTCCAATGAGGGGCAAGCCACCAACATCCGCACCGCCACCGAGCCCACCGAATCCGCCGAGTCCAAGGTGGAGGTTCTTTTCATCGATCAGCATGGCCGTTGATTGTTGATCAGGTGTTGCTTTGACAGTAACAGTAGGGATGTTCCTGGCTAGTGCTAGGGTAACAGCAAGGGATAATATTAGCATTATAGTTGGGATTACAAAGGTGAACCTTGCCATCTTTTTTATTTATCCCTCTCAATCAAAGACTACTGTATATTAGTGTTAGAGAAGAGACGAGGAGCTAGGAAGTGAGTCTGTTGGTTATAACATGAGGTGCAGCTTGTAGCATTTTATAGAGAATTAGATGCCGATCGACGATCGAGATGCATATTATGGAGGTGGAGGTGGGGATCAGTAATTAACTAACAGAGGTGAAACTGGTCGGGCATGTCAGACAAATTTAAGAGGAAGAAATTAAATGTGGATACAAAAAACCCTGGGATGGAGGTCAGCTAAAATGGCAATATATTTGTTTAATTTCTGAAAATTTCTTGGATATAAAATAAAATGATCAGTCTTAAACATAATCTGGAAATCTTAAAGAATTTCATACAATCTGTGTTTATATAGTATTTGTTTTGGATATATATAATGAAATTAATTAAATATAAAATCAACTAAAAAGAAATTCATAAGTATATCGAGTAAAACTAGGATGTTCTTAAGCTTACCAAACATCTTGATAAACTTAACTTCAAAATATATTATATTGGTTTCAAATGACAAATCTAAGCCATTAAAATCCGTCTACTTCAAAAGTGATTAATTTACATGTAAAGATTTTAAATTTTCAAATTATTTTAGTATAAAATCAAGCGGTTAAAATTAGGAAGTTTATAAAAATCTTAGTACATTCATTTTTTAAAATATTTTTCGGCCACTTAACTTTATACAAAATTAATTTGAAATTATAAAAACTTTACATGTAAATTCATCATTCAAAAAATAAATTGGTTTCAACGGTTTGAATTTATTATTTGAAGCTAATCTCATATATTTTGAAAATAAATTTATCAAATACTTTGATGAGCTTAAGAACACCTTAGTTCTACTCAGGTATATCAGTATTTATAAGATTTCTTGATTTAAATCCAACAACACCTCCAAGCTTAAATGCATACCTTACCTTCGGGTGAATTATGCAACATGCCACTACAAATCTACAGTACCGTAAGGTAATATATAAATGAGGATCGTTCAAATATTTTTATTTTTTGAAACTTTAATAACTCAAAATTTAAAACTTAAAAGTCAAAATAAAACTGTTAGATATAATCTATATTATTTTCTCTATGTGCTCATAAAAAATTATCACATTTTAATTTTAATTTTATTTTTATGTGAATTACTAAGTTCAAAAATCAACGTCTAGAAATCATCCACATTAGTGCATTTTTATAAACTCTTGATGACAATCAAAATAAAATTGCAATGCTATTATTTTTTGCACATACATAAATAAAATGATGTAATCATATCTAACTATTTTATTTTAACTTTCAAATTTTAAATTTTAAATTATTAAAATTTTAAAAAATAAAAACACGATGAAGGTAAAAAAAATGAAGGAATTTGAATCCTTCTCTATATAAATATATTATTTTATTTTATTAATAATTACATGTAATTAATGCTAGCTCTGTTTGGTCAACCAGGCAACAAAGAAGACAGTACTGCAAGTCTGCAACGAGTGCATTCTCACGTGACAGTAGAGATTTACTATTTCGCTACCAATGCAGTAAATTGTGTTGCGGACATTGAAGGGAGCTATTAAATAACTACACACCGTAGTGACAAATTAATTATTTGAGTTTGGTTCGAAGGAATAAAAAATTTGTGATTCGAAAATAATTCGGTTTCACTAAAAACCCAAAAATATATATATATATATATATATATGTACCAATTTTAATTTTTTTAATTTTCATCTTTTTTAATAACTTTGGAGGAAAAAAAGTTTGAGAAGTGCTAAGAAATTTGAAATATATATATAATATTATTATTTTTCTTTTGCATTTAAAGTCTACTATATGAATTAAAAATTTGATTTAAGGTGGTTGTCACGTGGTGTGTCTACTTATGTCTTTCAAATTTAAAAAGCTGTGCCTCAAGCTCTCAGCTTCACCACGTGATGAGGTCCTGTTACTCTAATTTCACTCACAAACACGGACTACAGAGCAACAAAATTATACCCACGAATTTTTCGAATAAAACACAAATAATTCATTAAAAAAAACCTATTATTCGTATTTATTCGTGAATAAACTAGTAAAAATTCAGTCAACCGTTTTATTCAATGTTTGATTTGGTAACCTCTAAAAAACGTTATATGCGTGTTTTATTCCCGAATAAAACGCGAACTATGTTACTATGCTACACACTATGTATCTATTTCATAGTGCCGATGCACTAGTTGTATCTCATAAGATACTGATGGAGAAATTGATACTTTTTCAAAACTTTATATATACACAACTATATATTAATTTAATATCTTTTGTCTTTTTATAAGAATTATATAGATAAAAAGTTAGTTAGAGAGGAGATATGTATTTTTTTTATAATTATTGGAGTTATATATCAAATATATTGTGATAAAATTAAGTACATGTGCACTATTAATGAAAACTGAGTAGTAGTAGTTTGTGGATGCTTTTATTGAACTTGTATTTGTTGTTGCTATAAGGAACCCAATACACAGAGAATCACACAGCAGGTGGAGGAGGAGATTGGAGTCTTGTAACATGAAGGGACCAACGCGCGAGAGAGAGAGACAGCTACATTTGTTGCGCACCCAAATTAGATTAGATCCTTAATTTGACCGACTCAGGTGTCACTGTTAGATTAGATCCTTAATTTGACCGACTCAGGTGTCACTGTTAGATTAGATCCTTAATTTGATCGACTCAGGTGTCACTGTGTTAGTACTGGTTCGAGCATCAACGAGTTAGGGATGCTTATATTTGCGATTAATGAGTGAATTTAAACGAGTTGATAATGAATGAGTTAATGAATTTTTAACAAACGAGTTACAAGTTATGAATTATAGAATTTAACAAATTGTCATAATCTATTTAATTTTTTTTATAGTAAAAATTTGTAGGTTATAATACAGTAAGAAAGTAGGAAGCGTCTAATTGTTCACAGCCTTTTGTCCATCATTTATTCTCAACTTTAACTTGTCCGAATACTGTAAAATTACTTCTACATGCTATACAATTATACAACATATCACATAAAATATATCAGTTAATCATACAACATCCAGCAACTATTTGAAGTGGTCCCAAAATAGTTAAAAAAAGATTGCAACTTGCACAACAAGACAAAAAGGTTGTACTTTCATACTGTACTTTCGAAAAATACAGTTATAGAAAGTTATTGGCAATTAGAGTTAGTTATTAGCGGTTATTAGCACTGGGTTGAATCTTGTATATTGTAAAATTGAATATTGTATACTGTAAAATTGAATATTGTATACTGTAAAATTAAATCTTGTATACTGTAAAATTGAATCTTGTATACAGTAAAATTTTCAATTGAATCTTGTATATATCTTCTACACAGTAAAATTTATAATTGAATCTTGTATACTGTAAAATTGAATCTTGTATACAGTAGAATTTTCAATTGAATATTGTTCGGATGAGTAAGAAGAATTTCTATCATCTTTTTCTTCCATATTTTCACAAAATGAATACTGTAAAATTACAATATGAATACTGTAAAATTACAAAATAAATACTGTAAAATTAACAAATAAATACTCCATATCGCCTTTCTATCATCTCTTTCCTCCAGATTTCCACAAGATGAATACTGTAAAATTAATGGGGCAATACTATAAATTAACAGATCAATACTCCATATCGCCTCTCTATTATCTCTTTATTCTAGATTTCTACAAGATGAATACTGCAAAATGATAAGATGAATACTGTAAAATTAACAAGGAAATACTGTAAAATTAATAGATTAATACTCCACGATTGAAGGTTCTATTGCAATTATGTATACAAAACGAGATCGGAACAATATTCTGAAAAAGAAAATCATCATTGCTGGCCCAATTCATACTGATCAGATGTGAAATGAAATCAGAGAAATGAAGTCAGATCCATAAAATCTAGTTTTGATTGAAACAATAACTTACTAGTTTTGATGAGAACTGGTGTTTGGGCCTCCGCTACCTTCGTGCTCTTATTCAACGGATCAGATCCACGCCGACATAATCGACCATGCCGACCTTTTTCAAGGCGGTGACTTTTTGTCTGAGGTGTGTGCCGATTTAGAGCTCACGATGATAGGCCTAAATTAAATATATATTCGATCTGATTTTTATCACGAAATAACACCAAATATCTTGTATTTTGAATATAAAGTGAATAGATTACACCTAGGATCAAGTTACTGTGTTTGCTTAGTTTTAACTTACAAGAAATGAAGAAAAATGAAGAAAAATGAAGAAAAACCGAAGAAAAATGCCCACTGCGAACACACGGTTTGGCATATGGCCAAAATAAGTACTTAGATGAATTTCTGGACGCACGCAAATTTTAAAAAGGTATAATAAGTTATACATCAAAATCCGTGCGGATGCACGGATCTCGATACAGCCACACTCTGGTCGCACAGAAAAAGTCCGAGCCTAGTGCGGATCTCGATGCATCTGCAGTGCGGATAGTGAAGACGCAGTACGGATCCCAGCGCGAATGGGACTGTAGCAGTGCGGATCCCAGTGTGGATGGTACTGTAGCAATGCGGATTGCAGTGCGGACGCACTGTAGCAGTCAGCCAAAAATAGAGTCTGAACTTAAAACGGTTATAACTTTTGACTCATAACTCCAATTAAGGCTTATGACCACTTTTTGAAAAGCTAGCGAGAAGATCTACAACATGAAAAACTAAAAACTAAAATTTTTCTCAGTGCGGATCAGCCCACCCGCAGTGCGGCCCGGAGAACCCGCACTGGACCCGCAGAAAGCCAAAATTGCACGTTTTTGACAGTTTTTCTATTTTTGGTGCATCATGGATGCATTTTGACAGCCACATGTGGATAAGACAATCCTGAAAAATAATCCAAATATAACACCCACTAACTCCACTTCCTAGGCTCTTAATTGGACATGATACTTGGCTATAAAAGATGGGGATCTCATATCATCTCATCTATCATCTCTTCCCTTCTCATTCTCTCTCCACACAATACTTAGCGATAAATTCTGATGTAAGAAAAGCTTTCAAGCAAGGAGAAGAAGGGTTTCCTGAGCAAGATTCGGCAAGATTGAGGGCTTTGATCAAATAAAGGGTGTAATCATTTCTTTATTTCATTTCTTCTTACTTTTGCCAATTTTTGTAATGGATCTCTTCATGAGGGAGTAGTTCTCTCTCTAGGGGTTTAGGTCAATGCATGAACTTGTTTAATTCTATTTTATTCGGTTATTTGTTTTTATTATGATTGTTTTATGGGATTTGATTGTTAATTTCTGTGATTTAATCATTTGTATTAATTACATAGTTAGTACTTGAATTGTAGTATCCCGTTTTGGATTCTAAAGAACCCAAAATTGACTGTGATCAATAGGATAGTACCAAATTATGAATACAAATACCCTAAGTTTAGATTAAGATTGTAACCAATTTAATCTAAGCCGGAACTATAGAAATTAAGGTTAGGGACGTGGTGAAGAACCTAACCGTGAAGTCAAACCCTAATTAGGACATCTCAATTCGAATCGGGTATTGGTATGATGGACTTAGTTGCGAAGTACCAATATTTGAGGAGAGGAGAGACTAACAAGAGCTTATAAGTCTAGGTAGCTAGGATGTGGGACTTCATTGAGAAGTTCGAGTTACCTAGGCATGTTATTAATTTACGAAAGTAACCCTTAATAACATATTAGGTTAGAAACCTCGTCAAATCATACATGAATTCAAACAAATACCGAATTAATAGAGTTAGCAAGGAATTGTAGACCAAAGACCCCTAGATCTCTAAATCTTGAAAGCAAACCAATTCCCTTCTTTTACTTTTATTTACAATTATTGTTTCAAACTCCTTTCTTTTGGGTATTGAACTCAACCTTAGGAATTGTTAGAACAAACCCCCCCAATTTACTTTTATTGAACTTTACTTTATTTTATTTTCTGAAATTTGTTACTAAAGTTTGAACTAAGTTTTTATCGTACTCCCTGTGGATCGATACCTAAAATACTACTTTGATAGAATTGTGCACTTGCAATTTAACTCAAACGCGTGTTAAAGGTTTAAAAGGCACACACGAGAGGTATTGACGAGGAGGTGGCGAGACCAGGGGCGCGCAGGAGAAGACGAGAAACTTACAATCCAAGTCACGAAAAAGGCACTAGTCAGTGACAATAAAATAAGAAGAGGTAGATCGAATAAGCAGAGGCACTAGTCTGAGCAAATCTGATCGGATTTCAAAATTTAGGAAATGAAATTCAAAAAAGGAAGGTTACAGAAGGTCGATCTGTTTAAATAGCAAGACGAAGTCGGAAGGTGGAGACCGACAGTTAAAACGAAAGTTGGATAAGGGGGCTGTGGACAAATGGTAGACAAATGCCAATGGACAACAACCTTTTCTCAAGAAAGTATACGAGTATTAAGTGTTGTTATAAGACTGTAATGAACAGAAAACATGTTACAATAGAATATCAGCAAATGATGGCCCAAACAACAGTGAGAGTAAGCTATATGATCCATTGCAAACGTTTTAATTTCAATTCCGAATAACAACACACTTTTTTTTTTTTGAAAAATAGTGGCATTTACCACCGATTTCATTGAAATAAAAAACCACAGCATATTTGATTTAGTACCCAAAATTGGTACCAAAATCAAATATGGCAAGTTTTTACATCTATTCAAAAATAAGTAGAAACAATAGAAGAAAAAACCAAAACATCATACTATGTCCATAACACAAGAAAAATACAAAAACATCATAACATGCATAAAATTAAGTACTACAAATCTAATAAGTTTTCATCATCTTCCTCGTTGCCAGACATTGGATATTAGGGGTTGTCATTCCCAGAACCCTGCACCAGGAGGTCTAAACCTTGGGTCGCATCTGGACTTCTTTCCTTTTCCAGCAAAAGGAGATCTGAGAGATTCTTAACATCAAAATACATTATAAGATTTAATTTAAAGAATGATTCATCATTCCTAGATTTACACCAAAATTGAGTCAGAGCTATAATTTTAGTACCAATAACCTTAATAGAATAAGGAAAACTAACATTAACAACACACTTGAAATTGGATGCAGCAGAAACATGATTTATTTGGGTTTGATACAGTTTGGAATTGGATGTGACAGGATTTATATAACTCAATTTTTAATGAGTAAGTTATGAGCGAGCTGCGTGTGCTTGTGCTCAATTTATTAAGTTAACAAGCGAGCTAATAATTAACGAATTTAAGTGAGTTCATAATGAGCAAGTTATGAACGAATGATGAGTTATAAATAATTTACTCACTCTTAGTTAGTAGGCATTTTATGAATCATCTTTAGCGCCGTACGTATTGGATATAGCAATGTACGATTTGTTTATTTATTAAGAGTAAAGATGTTGTCCCCCTTGAATCTGTCTCCTATCTGTCCCCCTAACAACCTTCCTTTTTTGTTCTCCCACGTGGTCAAAATTCACCATTTTCAACCTTCTTTTTTTGTTCCCCTAACAACCTTTCTTTTTTGTTCCAATCTGAACAGGTGTGAATATTATTAGTGTCAGATGTTAATATTATTAGTGTCATATGTAAATACTTCATTAGTTAGATATGAATAGTTATATATATGAATATTTCATTTGTTAGATATTGAATACTTCATTAGTTATATATGAATACTTCGTAATCGTCAGTATGAATACTTCTTGGAAGAGATAGGGTGAGAGAGATGAATCTAACTTTGAATTTTGAATTGTATAAATTATTTTAAACATGTATGAATACTTTGTAATCGTCAGAATGAATACTTCATTTGTTTAGATATGAATACTTCTTTATTTAGATATGAATAATATATAGATTCGCTGTAGTGGTCCCCAATCTTGGTAAATGTCGCTTTCAAACGATTGTGGTCCCCAATCCAGGCTGTCACAAGATGTTAGCGGTCCCCCTGGTTGTTACTGGTCCCCTCCAACTTGTGTTTACATATGACGAATGGTTCTAATAATAAGTATGAATACTACAAATTCATAGGTATGAATACTATACGTTTTGACTATTAATAAAATAGCATTAATCTTGCTCTTTGGTGGTAGTTAGCACGTTTTAACTTTTTTTTTTGTCTTTGAGTGCGAGGGATAGATAGGGGACTGAAGTAGGGGGACTGTTAGTTGATCCCATTTATTAATATATTTTTGTGTTTCGCATCTTTGTTATTTTGTTTACTGTTAGTTTCCTTACCTCGCATTGTTTTAGATACGTTTTTATACTAATGCTGACATAAAAAAAGAGGGGATTTCACGTATACCCCTCAAAAACTTCAAATTACATATTTTTTCACTAAATTTTAAATTTACATATTTTTCTTTCTAAAGTTCAAAAACTCACAAAGTTACTCATTTTCTTATTTTTTATATTATAAACTTATTCTAAATACATAAAATACCCATTTTATCCTTGTTAAAAGCATAAAACGTCCATCAAACTTAAATTTTAATTTGATGGGTTCCTTTATTGTCTAAATCACTTTAAACTCTGTACACGCTTGATCACTATGAATCTAGAAGCGAACAAGCACATGTATTGAAGCGATGCACACATATCTTAATGGAATGTGCACGAATCGGATGGTAGAGGAACCCATCAGATTCAAATGTTGAGATACTTTTAATCAATTTGTCATTTATCTGGACCTTTAGATCTTTCAAATTTGAGTGTGATGTGCGTTTTATGTTTTTAATAGAGGGTAGAATGAGCATTTTATAAATTTAGAAAGAGTTTTAATATGAAGACAATAAAATAGATTAATTTGTGAGTTTTTGTAATTTAGAGAGAAAATATATAATTTTGAAGTTGTCGAGGAGTACAACGTGAAATTCCCTCAAAATAATATGTTCAGCTTTGCCCCTTGATTTGTTCAACGCATGAATTGCACCCACATTTTACATTAAATTCATTTTCATTTGATATTTTGTTGAATTCTTAATTCCTTGAGAAATCATTCCTTTTGAATTCTTAATTTTGAAGTTTGAAATTTTAAATTCTTAATTCCTTGAGAAATCATTCCTTTTAAATGGGTTAAAACTTTTACTACGTTAACAAATAATACTTAATAATTTCAAACTTGTACGGAAAAAGAAAAGAGAAATAATTCTAACAAGCAAATTTAAATGTTACACTCTACATACTACGTCACCTTATTTTTCTTTTGTAGAAGTCAATATTTTAAATATTGTTGGATTACAAACATTATTTGATAAATCAAAAATGTAAATAGAGATCAATCATATATAATTTTCATACTGCTTATAGATATCAATTTTATAATATCTATAATATCTTACTCTAAACTATATTAAGAATCTGTATAAATACAGTTTTTCTAAAAATAAATGAGGTCCATTGATCAGATATGCAACATGTGTATCCACCTCTAATTTCTACTGAGTTGTTTGCCTACGGGCGATGTTGAATTCGTATCGTTTGAGATATCTCAAACTTTGTGTGACTTTATGGAAAATCCAACTGTTTAACTAGTTTTACACAAATTTCAAAGCACACATAATACTGACCCCCTACATCACCCCCGAATAAGCACCGGACACGTCAATCACGCAAAAATTGAGATATCTCAGAGGATACGCACTCGGCGATGTCACCATATATAAGTTGTAAGGGCGTATGAATGAAATTTCCAAGAAATAATTGGCATGACAATATTGAAATTCAACCCTTTTTTTTCTCAGTAACATATAATTTCTTCTCGACATATAATTACTATTGTCACTGGAATTCATGTATCCATTAAATTTGTACATTCAAAGAATTAAACTTGGAAACTTTTTAGTAAGATATGTACCCTCTCGATAAGAAATTGTGATCCAAATAATTTTCGTGCACAAAATCACTTCGATGGTTTATTTCATCAATAGGTTTAACCAAAGGGAGCCACTAAGAAAATACAATAATAAATTACACCAAAAGTTATTTTTATTGGTCACGTTCTTTAAATAATGTACAATTTTAACATAATTATCGTTTTCACTTGTACTGAAAAGTCGAAACAACTATTTCGCGGTGTTGTTGGCACATTCTTTACGACAACAAATAAATTAAAGTATTTTTTTCATTATATTTTCTTTGTAATTACTTTTTTATTATTTATTCAACCGTATTAGGCCTGTAGTTACAAATGGGCTAGCATAGTAGCATTTGTAACCTTAGTTTAAACCCTTGATGACATGAGTTCGCATCTTCTGACGTAACAGAATTTTTTAGTTTCAATCGGAACCGTTCGATAAGAATATTGATCAATTTAGTCTAAACTTGTATGCACAACTTTTCTTAAAATTCGTGGTAGTATTTATATTGAACGGACCGATTTTTTTTTGAGTAAAGATCGGAATCAAGTCAATCAACTATTTAATACTCATATTATTATAACAAATAATTTTTTTCATTCGGATTTCAAATTCATAATCTCTCTTGCCAGAGATTATGTATTTTTTGTCACTAGATTCAAAACTAGTTCTTATGAACTTACCGATTTACACTAAAAAATTATGTTACCGCCAATGTTATTAGAACTGAACTCGATATCAACCCGGTAGAACTTCGGGTCATTGGTTCACTGGTCGGACCAGCGGGTCAACCGGTTCAACTGCTGATTTTTTTTAATACAATTACAACTAATAACCTGAAATACCAGCAAGTTATTTAAATTATTCATCTAAGTCCTTACAAGAAAGAATGCCATATTTAACAAAATAAACATTATTTTTTAAAATATTGACAATGGATGTCCAGTTGATTACTAGAAATTAAAATATAAAAAAATACATTCAAAAAACCACAAATATGTAGGCCTTGCAAAAATTAATTATTCAACAAAATCTCTCCCAAAGAAACGCCTCTTGAATTGTTAATTTCTGTAGCACATTAGCAGGAACTATCTTCCCTTCAAACAAGATCTTATTCCGTTGCTTCCACAAACTCCAACATGTCGATGAGAAGAATATATATGCACTCCATTCATTGTTATTCATACCTTCTCTTAATACATGTTCCCTTGAATTGATAAAGATTTGCTCCACTGTCTCACTTCCTTGCATGATTTGCACCCCTAGCTTGAAAACCATCCTAGACCACACCTGTAATGCTTTCAGGCATTCGAAAAATAGTTGAAAAGATTATTCTACAGAGCCTTGATCGCATGTTTTACATAATAAACATTTTTAGTTTAGAAATTTGCATCAAGATCCCTAAATTGCAATAGGATATACCAGTACTGTTTCTGAAAATCAAATAAATTCAATATTAATTCAAATAAAAGAAAAAAAATGTACCAGCAATTGTTCCTCATGTTCAAGTACACATATTAGAACTTCAAAGTAACTTCAAAAACAGTTTGAGTTTCTGATTATTTTAGTACCAGCTAGCTTTGGCAGGGACATAACCAACATGCTCTTTGATTTGAGCATTTCATCAAACATCTTGTATGCATAAGTCTATTCAATAAAATTAACACAAAATATTCATAAAATTACTTACAGTTCTTGATCTTAGTAGCTTCTTTTGTGATTATCTTCCAAACAAAGTGTTGAAAACGAAATTGACCCACAGCCAATTTGTCAGAGAGGAAATTGAAATAGGAGATTTAAAATAAAAATGGTTTTCATCTTTACAGAGAAGAGATTTGAAGGAGATTAAAAAGAAATCTATTTCAAAAAGTCAAGAAAAATCGGAGGATGAAGAGATTTGATTGAGAAAGGAAAGGAGAATATGATATCGGAGGAGGAGATTTAAAGAACCTGTTTTGAACCGGACGGCTTAAATCAGCGACTTTTAATAAAAACGGACGGTTTAATCTTTTTTGAACGGTTTATTAGCTGAAACGATCTGATTGCAAAACCGAACCAGACATGTGACCGGTTCCGGTTTTTTTCGGTTAAACCGCCGGTCCGGTCCGGTTCTGATAACACTGGTTCCCGCAAATGAAATGAATTCTGACAACTCCAAATCGCTCAGTAAAATACTCTCTCTACCAATTAACGCTTCTTATTTAGAATTAATGCATCCTTTGATCTAACTTGACATCCTAATAAGGATCCCTGATCTATAATCTTCAATTATTTCATAGCATCTGTATCAGGGAATTGAATCTCTTGCCCATCTATTGGCAAGGAAATTATGTCTACTAAGTTCGTTGGTCCATTCAATTTATATTTGCTATGGTCTAAATAGTTATATTTAAAATATAAAGAGTATTTGAATTTTGAAAAGACAATACATATTTTAATTATAATTATTCAATTTTTTTTTTTTGGTTGAGAAAAACCCGTAGGCAAAAATATATTACAGCCAAAAAGTATACAAGGTTTGTACATTACAACTAGGGGTGATTAATGAGCGAGCATGAGCGAGTTAGGGTATGCTCATGCTCGCTCGTTAACTAAATGAGCGGATAAATGAGCGAGCTTTTAATGAGCGAGTTATGAGCGGCTCACGAGTTATGACTTATGACTCATAACAAAATTATATAATGTACTCAGGCATAACAAAATTTGTTAAAAGTCATCATAACAAAATTCAACAAATTGTCATAATTCATTTAAACGAGTGAGTTTTTATGACTATTATTTGTTTTGAGCTTTAGGCGGAGGTTTTGGTTTTACCGATTTACAAAAAAAAATGAATATGAAACTATAAATATTAGTATATTACATAGGATTAAATGTTACATTATGCTCACTATATTACACATGATTAAATATGAAACTATGCTCACTATCTACCAATATTAATAAGATAAGGTTGATGTTACACATAATTACATAGGATTAGATGTGACAAATTTTTAATGAGCGAGTTAGGTTATGCTCATGCTCGCTCATTAAGTAAATGAGCGGATAAATGAGCGAATTTAAGCGAGCTGTTAATGAGCGAGTTATGAGCGGCTCACGAGTTATGAGCAATTTACTCACCCCAAATTACAACATAGCCTACCAGAGTAAAGTGAAAAAGTAAAAGCTCCGAGTGTTATGGCTATTGCGCAAAGAGAGGGAATTTAAATCCCATGTAACTAAACTGATGAATCCTGGCTTGATTCGCAACACAGTCAGCCTGCTGATTAGATTCCCTTTGCGTGTGACAGCAAATAAAGTTTGGATTTTGCGCCAGTATTTACCAGATGAGAAAGATTTCATTATAGGCTTGCCATTGAATACAAACAGGAGCACTGGGATTTGATATAGAATGCCAGAGTACCTGTGAGTGTGGGTGTATAATTTTTCCGTCACATGTAGACATGAAATTTGATTCCTTTGCATTAGGATGTTGTTATGAGTTATGACGCATTAGTTGTGCATTTGGTCGGCATGACATGGTGTATTTGAGCGTGATTGGTACCGTCATAGAGTGGCACTTTGAGTTCTTGAGTTGTGCTTGCATTGCGGGTGAGAGCGTGAGTTTGTACATTTGAGCGTTTGATTGTGCGCTACTTCAGGGGTGGAATCAAGATGAAAATTTAGGGGGGGGGGGGGGGGGGGGGGAGGGGGGGAGGGGTCGAGCCAATGAACTAATGAAGGGTGAATGGTCTTCTTTCCTCCTGTCTCCATTTCTCTATCCCACGGGCCACGGCAGCTTTAGAAATTAGGAAATACTTTTTAATGATATTGGGCTATGGACTGGGCTATTAGGCTTTCTAACAGGCAATTTTTTTTTTGATGGACCTAAATGGTTTCTTAACATTTAATTATGAACTTGGGAGATGCCACGGGTCATAATTCTTATATATATCTACTGTAATTTCTAAATTTATGGGGGGTGCTTGGCCTCCCCCTTGCACCCCCCAGTTCCGCCACTGCGCTATGCTACACTTGTACTACATGAGGTGTACACTTGTTGCAAAGTATGTGTTCTCATTTGTTTTAACATGTGTTCGTTCGAGATTTCATACTCAAACAATGATACATACAAACTTCTTTTAACTGTTCATTGTTCGACATTTTATACCTAAACAATGATGTATACAATTTTTTTAAACAATTCATTAATCCAGTGATGAGCCAACTCATAAAACTTCATTAATTATATAACAAGAAAAAGTGTTGTCCATTTTTTTTTTCTTAAATGGTTCTCTTAGGCTGTGCTTTAATTAAGAAGAGAAATCATTCATTAATAAAGAGAAGGAAGGGGGGCATGCTCTCCAATCGAAGCTGCTTGTCACGTTTACTCGCTCTAAAAATGAGCATATCAGAGAGAAGAGGAAGGGAAACGACACTGTGTCAGAGAAAACTCAATGTACAAAGCTCTAAAATTCGTCCCCTCCAATTCCGGGTGTAGAGGGATTGAGGAAGTAACACGTGCTCGTGTTTTTTCCTTCGCTTCCCATCCCCTTCCTCTGCGTCCTTCCTCTGCGCGAGTGGTTTCTGAAGCATGCCCTTAGTATCTGATATTTTTATATTTTTGGACCGTCTATAATAATTTTGATCCAATTCTAAATTTGTTCCAATATAATTAAGCAGATGTTTCACATACCAAGGAAAATGTTACCACATAAAATTCAACAATTTTTGTGAAAAATGTCAGTTAATAATTCCAATCTAAAAAAATTGGCTGCCTCTTTACTTTTCAGGCATCTTCTAGAAATTTCTGCCCGGGAACCCAAAACCTTCCAGAAATTCCCTGTTTCTCTTTTGGTCTTTCCCCAATCAGGACCTCTTCTCTCTCGCTTCCACCGGGCCTGATAGCTCAAAAACAAACTTCATCGTCGAATCCCCAACTCCAGAATCTCTCCTCCGCCATGTTCGGCCTCCTCTTTCCAGAGCGAACTTACCCAATGGATCCCACGTCGCTTACTCAAATAGATCCGACCCACTGGATACTCGACCTCTCCCAATTCCCTTCCCCTCCTTTCCACCAAGTATGTATCTTTCTGCTCTCTCCCTCCTCTATCCCGCCAAATCAAGCCCTCTCTGTCTACTTCCAGCCTTCCCCAACCCACACGCCGCCGTTTCTCTTTTGTGGGGCCCTCACGCCAGACCGACCTTCAGCAATCCTCACTCTCCCCTGGCCTGCTGACAGCGAGACTGAGAAGTCGAATATAGGTGCCAAGATTGGGGTGTGCGTAGAGGATTTGACAGTTTTGCCTCCGATCAAGGACGAAGGAGAGGGGAGGAGAGGGGAAAGGATGGCGCTTAAAGTGGGAGAGAGCTTATTTAATTACATGCAGTCATTCTGTGGCGCTGATGGAGGTGGTAATATAGTGGTACCAGCTGATATACTGGATCGATGGTTTAGGAAGTTTCAGGAGAGAGCTAGAAGGGATCCCAATTATATTAAAGGATTTGATTTGTGAAGTAAAGTGGGAAAAAAAGGTACTAGGCTTTTGTATTTCATTTTGGCTTCCTCCTTTTGATCAGAAATATTTTGTTTTGGTTATGTGTTAAGAGTTGCATTGGTTCTTGACTTGTTGTGTCCCTAACAATCTCCAAAATACTAATTTTTGGAAGGTGTCCACGGCTGATTTATGCAATGGTTTTGGGGCTTTGGGAATGACAGTTAATAGACTTATGGCAGTACAATTCGAACTGAAACAGCATGATGAAAGGATGAACTTATGAAAACAATATTGAAGTTTAAACTGTACAAGTAAAATTTCCAATGGATCCTACTTAATTGTGTTGTTCTTACATTAATTATACATTTACAAGTGGTTTTCCTGTCCATTTTGATATATTTACTGCTGGACATTTTTAGGTGTGAAATAGATTCTTTTCACAAAATAGTTTTTTATTTCTGAGTGGCAAATTGAATTTAATATTTTAGGAGCGTTAGAAACCTTAACCATGAAACCTTGAGACTGGAATTTAAACTGTTAATCAGCACTGCAGACCTGGCATCTATTCATTCTTCAAGCATCAGTCTCCTTCTGTTACCTTTTCTTCTTTTTTTAACTCTCTCTGTGCTTTTAGTTTTTTTCAGTGCAATTTTACCTTCTGATTTCTCAACTTTAACACATCGTTTGCACATTTCATCAAATAAATTATAAGGATATGATTGATGGGTTGAGTTAAATGGGCTGCGCGTCAATGCAATAGTTCTTCAGTTGAGCTCTGGGCAAATACTTTTGAAGAGAGTCTTTGTCCTTTGACAGTGTTGTGGCATTGCAACTGTCACAAGCTCCTCTACATAAACTGTGCAATGTGAAATTTCTTTTGTACATGTAGAGATGGGTTAGAATTTTCATTTTTACATAGGACTGATGTCATCCATGTGACTACATCAAGATTCACTAGTTGGGCATAATGTTCTTTCTAAAATCAAGTTTTCTCATATTGATTATGATGACATCTGTACTGTATCATCAAGAACAATATGTGTTCCTTTATCCGGAGTTTTCGCTTATGTTTATACTTTCTAGAAATTGAAATAGGGACATCCGATAGCCACTTATTTATGCCATATCAGTAGATCATGCTCAATTTTCAGTTTGGCATTAGTAATTCAGATTCTAGTTTGTTGGTGATAAAATCAAAGCCACTGGTATTGGTTACAAGTTTCAAGTAATGCATTCATTGTAGAAGTTCTAAAATTTGAGTTCTACTCTTACAGTAGATCAGAGGTGAAATATGCAACCACAGATTAATTTCAAGAAAAACATTGATATTTTTGCCTCAAATAATGTTGTACAAAATGATCTCTGGATTTCAAATATATTGGATTTGAAAATGCCATACTTGGTTATACTGTTTCTACGATGTATGGTATTTCTACATTTTGATGGTGTAAACCTGCAAGTTCTTGTGAACTTACTGTACTTGTATTTTTGTACAAGATACTATAAAATCCATTTGAGGCAAATTGAATTTGAGTGGTTCATTTCTTTTATATTTTCAGGGACAATTTGTTGTTTGTTGGAAGACTAAATGTTTTTCTAGGCTAAGCTGACTAGCTAAGTATCAACAATGCTGTTTATATTGTCTCTAATTTTTCTGCTCGTTTTAGTTTTGCGTTCGTTTTTGTCAAGTTGTAGCACAGTTTTTAGTCATCTTAGAAAATGTGTATAATGTAATGATTGAGGGCTTCGTAAAAAGATAGTTTATTGAGACATTGGTATTTAGACCTACCAGTAGAGTATTAGTGGCATGCATTGGTTTCTAATTATTTCCATCAATTTACAAAGAATAGACTATGTTCAAATTTAAAATAAAACAATTGAGATTTTTAATATCACAAACTGGAAAGAATACAATGCTTTAGATCAACCTACATGTACTGTATCATACTATTACGAACCAAAAGCAGAAATGAAATTGAGATTTTGCCGAGCCACTGTTGTACCCCATGTATTTGCAAGCTGCAGCATTAAGAACCATTGGAGCGAGAAGGAAAGAAACTAGGGTTTCTCATTGTGCTCACTGGCTCCCCCATAAACCTGAAAAAGAAAAGAAAATAAATAAATATGTTTTTTTATTACAATACTAAGTACCTACAAGTACAGTATGTTTTCCAAAAATAGTGCATTTACGGAAAATGGTACAGGTAAGGGGTCGGAGTCCTTGCTTCTTACAGTAATTGCTTGTCTTATGACAAAAATACGAACCTTCATCAATAAGCTCAGTAGAGGCGTGGCGACCCCAGTTCAGATCCACTAATGGATGTAAAAGACATGCTCTCTGCCTGAGTGGACCCATAAGAGACGTTCATCTGAGTTGCTGACGATTGGGAGGTTCGTCCCGAGAAATAGGTGCGGGTGTGGCCTGAGTAGGAACGTGGTGTCAAGAGCTCAGGTGTACAACCTCCTCTGGCAGAGATCCGACCAGAAAAAGATGGAGTCATGGACCCAGATCTGTTGTGATTGGGACCATACCCTATTGTTTTTCTCAGGTTGGCGACACTCCTATTGCTCGGTTTAGGATTGTAGAGAAGTTCTCTATCTGTCAGTATGTTCTGTATTTTCTTTTGGTCCTGCGGCAGTAGCAGCTGTATGTTTAGAATCAGAGTTTGGGGAAATTCATAATTATCTGTGTTATTTGGCCTCAAATTTTATTTTGAATTCTCTACCACTGCAAGAATGACTAGTACCTCTAGGAGAAAAATATTAAGAGACATTTCTAAGAACAGCTAAAGTCTGGTCTTTACATAACATTCCAAGAGAGCAATCTGGTTGATGTAGATAGTTATATAATAGTAGTCCAAATTCTATTGTCTCTAAAAAATTGCGGGATAGAATGATAGGAACATGTGATTTGGTATATATCAAGCCTTTTGATTAGATTTGTACCCGGTATCTCCTTTTATCTTCTTCCTTCTGCTGTCTTCCAAGCTTGTACTCTTCCAATAAAGTGACCAAACGCACCTAAATTAAAAAAAAAAAAAATTAATTGGGCCAGTGTGAAAATCAAGTGTAATATTTTATGAGCAAGACATGAAAAATAATCTCACCCCATCATAGATGAATGATTTGTTTCTTTCGTACTCCCATGCCTGAGTTTTCTTAATTAAGTTATCTACTATAGCTGCGTAAATTAAGGAAAACTTAGTCATTGAACGCTTGATCATTATTTTTTGAAGTTCAGAAATTTGCAAAAATATACCTGGAATTTTAGCAACTAGAATCCTTGCTTTCTCTGCTCGTTTTAGGTTCAAGTGAGCTCCTCTCCCAGAGCTGTACCTATTTTGATCCTGCGCAATTTTAAGAAGGGTAAGAAACGTCAGATCAAATCATAGTGCAGAGCCGTTGTTATGAACTAATCGATTCTTGAAGTCATCAATTTAGCTTAAAAGAACTTGCAATGCAAAATTTTAATCCACATTGCTTTCTACATTTTATAGTTCTCTTGATCCAAGTTAGCTAGAATTGTTCTTAATATTGCACTTCTGGGCAATTTTCAACACTATAAGGAGGCTAAGTTAGTAATAAATATTTGACACCAATACATGGATATATAGCAATAATAGAAGGAACTGACAAACTGTTGTAGACCCTACCAGTGAGGGGAAACTGACAGCCAACCAGCCAATTTTGGCTGAATTTATAGTTCTTGAAATATTATAAAAAAATTCTGAGCCCTGACTGGTTTATTTTACGGGATGACTTGTATATATTGGTGTCAGATCTGATTGACATTGTATCTAAATTCTAAACAAAAAATGGGAATATGTGTACCTGGTTATACGCTTCAAGCCAATTTTCTTCATCCAAAGCCGCAACCCATTTTGTGATTCGGTCAGTTATCTCTATTCTTGAGTGACACTCCTCCTTTGCCTTCTCTATCTGCTTCTCTATGTTAGCTACAAGCTCTGATGGGTCCACAAGGCCTAATATTTTAATTAAATTATAAATAACTGCACAACAGTACATGGAACTCTGCATTTTGCTCCTCTGTTCTAGCTTTCATTGAAGTCTCCTTAAATTATTAATTATTTGCAATTTTACAACAACAGATTAAAGGGTACCTGGTAATTTTCTATTTAGAATATAAGTAGTATTATAAATAAGCCAATTGTACTATGTAAGTTAGAATATAATTTTTCTTCCTCATAAGCTTTTCCATGCATTGCTCTCTAATTTCAGTTTCTATGTCAAATCCCTAACAGACTTGTTGCAAGTGAAGTAACTAATACATTTTTGGTTTTTTTAACTTGGAATTATTCAGTTAGGAATATAAAAAAATTCACAATATAGAACTCAGTTAAATTGTGGGTGAAATTCTAGAACTGACCCTGTAATTGGTTTTACATTTGGAATTAGATATTCTGGCTTAAGTAGGAGAATAGAGAACTCAAATGATGGGTTATCCCAAGATATTTACCGCAAAAGAGAGATTGAGAAAGAATAACAAAATTATATATAGGCTTTTTCCAAAACATCCACAAACAAAGTTCTTCTAAGTAAAATAATCTCATCAGCTCCTGCAACCTGTGCTGACCTCTCCATAAGCTAATTAAGGAAGTATTATTTGGGATCTTTTGCAGCTGGATCAGAAGAAAAATGAAGACATTTCTTATATGTTGTAGCTATTTGTTCTATATTTCTTATTTTGCACTATTGTCAGCAAATTACTAAATTGTGACAATTTTCAGGTGCATATATTAAAAATTTCCCTAAAGGATAAAAAAAAACATACCTGAATCTATTAAAGCAATAGCCTTCTCTGGTGCAGTGCTGATATCAGGATCGATATGCGCACTTTTACAAATTTCTTCCAATTCTAATCTTCTCTTTAGCGCTATCTCTTTCATGCGGCTAGCTTTCACCTTCTTTAGCCTATCTACCTCAGCTTCAGCCTAATGAGACATTTGTTCTTCTTATGAGCATAATAAAGTTAAAATATTTGAATTATACAACTAATTCCCGGGCCCAGCAGTTCTGATCACAAAAAAAATTTGGAAAAGCCAATGCCCAAGACTTCTTATATTTCAGCAAATACCAGAATTTTATTTTTTTGAGATATATCAACTCCCTCCTGCTATACTAATCTTCCCAATCCCCCCTCACCCCTACCCATACCACCAGAAAAAAGAAGAAGAAGAAACAATAATAATCTTGCCAGGCTTTAATTGGTATATGAAATGAAGCTAATTAAAGTCCGTCATTGAGTCCAAAGTTTAGTACAAACTTAGAAGAGTCAGGGGTAAGGTAGTTATTAGATTTGGTTTAGTGTCTATTTAAAGAGTCAGGAGTAAGGAAACAATGATCTCAACAAGGGGTAATGTTTACAAATTGCAAATAACCCACATTTGCTATGTGTAAATTACAAACTCGAGATAAGGTAGAGTTTTCTATCATGGTGAAATGTCGGTCCCAATTAGTAAAGGGGCCCTAACTTCTCACATATAAATGGAGTTCCTCAATTTACGATTTAAGCAGTCTTGTGAATCCATGATTACCAATCTGGCTTGTACTTTTTGGCACTGGCAGTAACAATTATGATCAGTTGGATGTTTCAAAATTTGTAATTTTTCACTTCATCTCAGACAAATAGCCTCCATTGAGTACAACTGTGACTATAATTTGAGTATAGTCGGAGTCTGGCTAATTTGCTACCAGAAGCACTTCAACCGAGGTGCTTACGGAGTCATATTTTAGTATTTGATGTTCAAACAACAAATCCAAACCATTAGATATTCAATCTATTATAAAATATGCTTGGAGACCAAATTTTATATTTTTTGGAATTTTTTTACTATTTATTCAGCTGATTTGAAAATCGCTGTTTTCAATGCTTCAAAAATTTAATAAAAACAGTAGTTTTCAAACCAGCTTAATAAATAGTTAAAAAAATTTCAAAAAATATAAAATTTGGTCTCCAAGCAGATTTTAACATACATTGAGTATCTAATGGTTTGGATTTGTTGTTTGAACATCAAATACTTCAATATGACTCTGTAAGCATTTCGATAAAGTGCTGCCGGCAGCAAATTAGACAGCTCTGGTCCCTATACCAGCAAAAAAAAAATGAAAGAAGAAAGTTCCATCTATATAAGGTATTGTTCCAATTCCAACCAGGACAAACATGGTGCTGGAAAAATGACAAGTGACAACCATGGGAAAAAGAAGAAACAACAAGTATACCTTTTTAAGAGTCTCAGGAGACAGTAGGCCGGGAGAAACAATCTCTTCCTCCAGTGAACCAAAAACACTTGCCACTTTTGTAAATTGGGCCTTCTCTTTTTCTGATGTCTCCATCAGGTCCCACAGCTTGACTAGGTTCTCCACAGTTATCCTCAACTAAAGAAAAAATTGTACATCAAACTAATTAATAAAAAAATCAAATTCCTCTGACATCTATTAACTGAGATGGGATATGGTACTTTGCAAAGCACCAAGCTTCTAGTGCTTTGGCTCCAAAAATCGAAATTCGGGATTTAAAACGGGGAATCCAAGCGTTCCAATGTGATCTAAATGTGAGACTATGCTTAAACATCTAATGTCAAATCTCCAACTTGCAATATCCCATCAAAATAAGTAAACAGTAAAATACAAGTATAGAAGTATGTAACAAACTCCTATGGCCAAAAATGGTTCCAAATTGGTATGGTACAGACCATGATTTCTTTATGGCATACTATTCAGATTCCTAGCCTTTATTTTGTTTGCTAGGAGAATTCCAATTTTAGTGAATATTCATTGTAGTACACATGAATACCACTGGTAAAAAGTGCCAGTAACACTGACCCGACATAACAATTCTTGGGTTATGATGGTAAATTACCTTCTGGAGATTGGTCTTCTTCTCTGCTCTCAAAGTTTGTACTGATAAAGAGAGGCCATCTAGGGTCTTGTCACTAATATTTGTCGATTTCTCAGGATTCTGTCCATATAAACCAGGCTGGGCAGCATCCACGACTTTCGCAAAATCATGTCCCAGAACGCTACATAAAGCATGTATTTCATCGACATATTGATGAACTTTTTTCAGCCTGTCCGACTGCAAATAAAATATGAGGATCAAATTAGGAACAATTGCAGATCAAGATCATTAATGGAAGAGAATAAAAGGTTATAAGAATGTGAACATTGAGTTTAATTAGTGCTGATGTATGGTACAGGTATAGTGCTATACTATTCAGGTAGTGACTGAATGTAAACTTCTTCCAGGTTCTTGCACCAAGTTATTTTTGTATTAGCTGGTTGTTTGTGGTTAAAAGAACTGGTTGCTAGTAACTGTCAGAAGGATGACGCTACTTGACATATATTGTACATATTATTTCTGTCAAAAAACAATAAAGATATTTTCTTGTAAAAGAAAGTAAAAAATGGTAAAAACCTTCTCCCTTTGTAGGTATTGTAGCTGAGCTTGAAATTCCTCAAGTCTTCTCAAAGAGAGATCATGGTCTTCTCTTTTAACAAACCCGTCAGACTCACAATTGCTCCCCGAAATTTCAGCTCTTATTTTCTCAATTTGTGATCTTATATCAGTAAATTTCCTTAGTCTCTCATCTTTCTTTGCTCTTAGTTTCTCCAACACAAGGTTGACATTTGCAACTTTTGACCTCAAAGAAGTGTCATATTTATTCAACTACAAAAAAGAAAAAATGTTTGTATATGATAAGACAGGGCTTCTTTAACTCTGAGAAAGAGGAAGATTTTAATGTGCTCTTTTCCAATTGCTATCCCAGAACCCTACAAGATTAGATATTTATGTTTCTATACGAGTATACGACAGGGAAAATTTCATATAGCAAATTCCTTCCAATTTATTCGAGAGTACCTAAATTTTTCTTTTTTTTCATCAATTATAGGGAAAAAAAAAGAACGGAATGTTAGTTTGGACAAGTTTCAAAGGCTGTGTGGAAGATAGCTTGTTTTATTCATGATTTACAGGGGCAAACATGACATCTCCTATACAAAAATCCTATGATAAAAGTGTAGTCCTTTAAACCAGACAACTACAGTCCTATGTCAAAATTCTTAAAATTAAGCCACCCAAAATTCCTCCTCTGATAAACACATGCCTTTCCTAAAATTATCTCGAGCTGAGCAGATCTCCAGATTGAATCGAGGCCAATTGACCCCCTTTTTTTGAAATTTTTTATATTTGTGCATTATTTAATTTTCTATATAAATTTATAGTAAAATGTTATGAGTACTGTAAAATTAATCATCATTCTCAGCTTAAATTTATTATATAATTGACCCCCATTGTGTGTTTGACCTCTGTCCTTGGAGCAAATTAAGAGAGGTAAGGTACTTACCTTAAGTGGTAAATCATTTTCGCCTAGGCAGGCTACTAGTGCGGAAAGCTCTGCCTCGTTGGCAGCCAGTAATTGGTGGAGATGGGCACGTTCTTTGCTCGATTCGTCGACTCTTCTTCTATAGACTTTCATGCATTCCATTTCCATCTCCATTAGTATCCTCTCTTTCTCTTCCTCCTTTTCTCCAATGTCTCTCCATATTTGCTAAAACAGAAATTGTCTAATAAATAACTATATGTGAATGTTTAACTAAACCTCAATTGGCTTCAACAAAAACATCATTTGGTTGATGGAGGAAAGAACATTTGGTAATTCATATATACACTCTAAATAAGAATATAACATAGAATTACACTTAAGTTACAGCTGTTGCTAAGCCAACCATACCAGACTACTTGGCATGCTTTCGTTCTCCTAACTGTATGATTTTAAAAAATAGCTTTTCTAATGGCTGGAAAGATTTTCATGTTATTCATATCCAAAGATGTAAGAAAGACATGCACGACGTTGTCATATGCGCACTGGCACACACACTCACACACTCCCACACACAATTCTCCATTTTGGGAAAAGAAAAATAAAGAGAAAGAGAGAGACCTCGAGTTCTCTGAGCAGAGTACCACAAGGAGTCTCCATTGTAATATTGCCTTTAACCGATTCACCCATTACGTTTCTAGAGGATTACTTGAGGAGTGAGCGAGAGAGGTGGTGAAATCTCTCGTAATTAAGTTTAAGTAGCTTGTAAGCCAAGACTTGGAAATAAATGCCCAACAAAAGAAGGAGACTAGGAAACAGAATGTCCGCCTTTCCTTATAAGAGACCAGAGAAGGTATTTGCTTCCATTTAGAGAGAGAGAGAGAGAGAGAGGACAGCGTTTGCCGTTTGGTAGAATTTGGTTCGAATTTGAGGTTGTTATAGTAGAGAGAGAAAGCGACGTCGAAGCGTCGAAGAGGGAAATAATTTCGTGCGTGCGTGTGTTTCTGTGTGGGCGAGTGTGCCGGGCAGTTTTTTTTTTCTCTTTTCCTTTTTGAGAAACCCGGTAGGTTATTGCTCAAGTTATCTTTTAAGCTCTGTTAAGCTGTCAGGACAGAATGATAATAGGTTTTGAGTTCGGATTCAATTTGAATAATTAAAATACTGTGTGTGAGAAAAATTAAATTCACTTTGAGTGTTTTTTTTTTCACAGAAATAATTGTGTGCCGAACAGACTTTTAGAATGAATTTTAAGATGGAGGTGATAGTCTGGTTGGTTAGGAGAAAATGTTTTAAAATTGTGATTATAAGGTTGAGAGTTCAAGTTTCATTTACAATTTTATAATTTTTTTGAATTTTAGAATATATATATATATAGAGTTAGGCTGGGGTGCTATGGATAGCATAGTGGTCTCCCGTGCTACGGCTCAATATTCAAGTTTTCAAAATCCAAACGGTCGATCCGAACCGTTCATTGTTTAATCCATATTGAAATGTGCTTGGAGACCAAATTTTACATTTTTTGGAATTTTTTTGCTATTTATTAAAATGGTTTCAAAATCGCTGTTTTTATTAAAATTCTGCACCACTGGAAAACAGCGGTTTCAAAAATGCTTAATAAATAGTAAAAAAATTCCAAAAAATGTAAAATTTAGTTTCCAAGCACATTTCAATATGGATTAAACAATGAACGGTTCGGATCGACCGTTTGGATTTTGAAAACTTGAATATTGAGCCGTAGCACGAGAGGCCACTATGCTATCCATAACACCCCAGCCTAACTCTCTATATATATATATATAGAATGCAAAAATCGCTTGCCGACTAGGGTGTTTATTAAACAATTTGCTTTAGACTTTTTAAAATTTATTAGGGTATTTAAACAGTTTGATTATTTGAAAGATTTTCTTCTTGTCCGTGAATTTGATTTTTTTTTCTTCAATCAAATTTTATCTTACATTCTTCGGTCATTTTTATTAATATCCCAAAATAAAAAGTTAATTTGAAAAATAACCTCCCATCCTATTTTTTTTCAAAAATAATCTAACCGCCTGGTCCATGGGCGATTTCCTCAGAGACCAAACCACCCCTCTCACGGGCTGTTTTTTTTTTTTTTTTTTTTGAGATTTGAGTATTTTGATTTAAATAATTTTGTGAAGAAAAACTTTTCTTGTTTAGAATGTATGCCAAAAAATAAGACATGATATCCATACTAAATTGTCGACCCGAACCGTTCAAAGCCTAAATTGTCAATCCGAACCGTTCAACATGATATCCATACTAAAATATGATTAGGGATGAAATTTTATAATTTTTGAAAATTTTTTACTATTTTTTAAGATGGGTAGAAAATCATTATTTTTTGAACGGTTCAAAAACAGTGATTTTGTACCTATCTTAAAAAATAGCAAAAAAATTTCAAAAAATATAAAATTTCATCCCCATGCATATTTTAGTATAAATATTTTGTTGAATGGTTCGGATCGACAATTTGGACTTGGAAAATGAAAATATAAAATATGAGGTATAATGAGGTATGAAAAAAATGAGGCATTGGAACCCTCCTCTATATATATACATATATACATATACACATATACACATATACATATACACATATACATACACACATATACACATATACACATATACATACATATACACATATACACATATACATATACATATACATATACATATACATATACATATACATATACATATACATATACATATACATATACATATACATATACATATACATATACACATATACATATATACAATTTTTTTTGTTATAAACTCATTTTTTTTATAATATATGTATATATGTATATATAAATATATACATATACATATATTATATAGAGATATGCTAATGTGCTTTCGGTAGCATATGGGCCGAAATACATACGGTCCAAATTGTATATGTATAGAGGAGGGTTCCAATGCCTCATTTTTTTTCATACCTCATCATACCTCATATTTTATATTTTCATTTTCAAAGTCCAAATTGTCGATCCGAACCATTCAACAAAATATTTATACTAAAATATGAATGGAGATGAAATTTTATATTTTTTGCTATTTTTTAAGATAGGTACAAAATCACTGTTTTTGAACTGTTCAAAAAACAATGATTTTCTACTTATCTTAAAAAATAGTAAACAAATTTCAAAAATTATAAAATTTTATCCCTAACCATATTTTAGTATGGATATCATGTTGAACGGTTTGGATCGACAATTTAGGCTCTGAATATGAAGAAAACAAAAAAAACAATTTAGGTTTTGAACGGTTCGGATCGACAATTTAGTATGGATATCATGTCTTATTTTTTGGCATACACTCTAAACAAGAAAACTTTTTCTTCACAAAATTATTTAAATCAAAATACTCAGATCTTTAAAAAAAAAAAAAAAAAGGAGATCGCCCGTGGGAGGGGCGGTTTGGTCTCTGAGGAAATCGTCCATGGGCTGATGCGCGCAAAAGCGTATGCACAAAGTTTCAGTACAATAAGATGTACTTTTTAAACCTTTAACACGCGCTTGAGTTAAATTGCAAGTGCACAATTCTATCAAAGTAGTATTTTAGGTATCGATCCACAGGGAGTACGATAAAAACTTAGTTCAAACTTTAGTAATAAATTTCAGAAAATAAAATAAAGTAAAGTGCAATAAAAGTAAATTGGGGGGTTTGTTCTAACAATTCCTAAGGTTGGGTTCAATACCCAAAAGAAAGGAGTTTGAAACAATAATTGTAAATAAAAGTAAAAGAAGGGAATTGGTCTGCTTTCAAGATTTAGAGATCTAGGGGTCTTTGGTCTACAATTCCTTGCTAACTCTATTAATTCAGTATTTGTTTGAATTCATGTATGATTTGACGAGGTTTATAACCTAATATGTTATTAAGAGTTACTTTCGTAAATTAATAACATGCCTACGTAACTCGAACTTCTCAATGAAGTCCCCCACCCTAGCTACCTAGACCTATAAGCTCTTGTTAGTCTCTCATCTCCTCAAATATTGGTACTTCGCAACTAAATCCATCATACCAATACCCGATTCGAATTGAGATGTCCTAATTAGGGTTTGACTTCACAGTTAGGTTCTTCACCAAGTCCCTAACCTTAATTTCTATAGTTCCGGCTTAGATTAAATTGGTTACAATCTTAATCTAAACCTAGGGTATTTGCATTCATAATTTGGTACTATCCTATTGATCACAGTCAATTTTGGGTTCTTTAGAATCCAAAACGGGATACTACAATTCAAGTACTAACTATGTAATTAATACAAATGATTAAATCACAGAAATTAACAATCAAATCTCATAAAACAATCATAATAAAAACAAATAACCGAATAAAATAGAATTAAACAAGTTCATGCATTGACCTAAACCCCTAGAGAGAGAACTACTCCCTCATGGAGAGATCCATTACAAAAATTGGCAAAAGTAAGAAGAAATGAAATAAAGAAATGATTACACCCTTTATTTGATCAAAGCCCTCAATCTTACTGAATTTTGCTCAGGAAATTCTTCTTCTCCTTGCTAGAAAGCTTTTCTTTTCTCCAAAATTTATCGCTAAGAATTGTGTGTGTGTGTGTAGAGAGAGAATGAAAGAATGAGGGATGTTGAATGGGAAGAAACCCCCCCCCCCCCCCCCCCTTTTATAGCCAAGGATCATGTCTAATTAAAAGCCTAGGAAGTGGAGTTACTAGGTGTTATATTTGGATTGTTTTTCACGATTGTCTTGTCCACATGTGGCTGTCAAAACACGTCCATGATGCACCAAAAATAGAAAAACTGTCAAAAACGTGCAATTTTGGCTTTCTGCGGGTCCAGTGCGGGTTCTCCGGGCTGCACTGCGGGTGGGCTGATCCGCATTGAGAAAAATTTTAGTTTTTAGTTCCTCATGTTGTAGATCTTCTCGCTAGCTTTCCAAAAAGTGGTCATAAGCCTTAATCGGAGTTACGAGTTAAAAGTTATGACCGTTTTAAGTTCATACTCTATTTTTGGCTGACTGCTACAGTGCGTCCACTGCAATCCGCATTGCTACAGTACCATCCGCACTGCGTCCTCACAAGCCGCGTTGCTACAGTACCATCCGCGCTGGGATCCGCACTGCAGATGCATCGAGATCTGCACTAGGCTCGGACTTTTCCTGTGCGACCAGAGTACGGCTGCATTGAGATCCGTGCATCCGCACGGATTTTGATGTATAGCTTATTATACCTTTTTAAAATTGGCGCGCGTCCATAAATCCATCTAAGTACTTATTTTGGCCATATTCCAAACCGTGTGTTCGCAGTGGGCATTTTTCTTCGGTTTTTCTTCATTTTTCTTCATTTCTTGTAAGTTAAAACCAAGCAAACGCAGTAACTTGATCCTAGGTGTAATCTATTCACTTTATATTCAAAATACAATATATTTGGTGTTATTTTGTGATAAAAATTAGATTGAATATATATATATATAATTTAGGCCTATCATGGGCCAGGCGGTTAAGTTATTTTTGAAAAAAAATAGGATGCGGAATTATTTTTCAAATTAACTTTTTATTTTGAGATATTAATAAAAATGACCGTACATTCTTTATTGCATAAATTGTTCGATTAAAATCAAATTATGGATGAGCAAAATTTCACAAAAGAATAAAGTCAAATGTTTGATAAATTGGACTGTGATAATAAAATCATAGAAATTTACCCCATATTAAATCCGGAGGAGCTTGGTACTTAATTTGATATCCACTAGTCAATTAGCTTCTCTGTGAATTAATCAATGTACTATCTGTTCCGTTGCTATATATTCGATAGTAGAAATACTTTTCTAGACTTGGAGTATGCTGTTTAATAACCGCTCAGATAGGTTTCAACATTTATTAGATATATTTAGGTCGGTACTACAACAACGAATTCTAAATAATAATTCGTTAGCTCAAAATCCTCTTTGAGGTTATTTCATTAGTGTCTTTCAACTTGTGTTAATTCGTGTGTTATAGGCTCTTTTGTTAAAGCAGATTTTTGACCTTCCGTCTCAATTTTTTTTAGAAACCATAAATAAACAAAATAAATTTTATCAAACCAACTTAATTGCTTTGTTTTTTTTTTTTTTTATAAAAATCATAAGAACCGAGATACCACTTTGGTCCCCCCCTCTTCCGTTTTTAGAACTTAATTGCCATTTCGATCCCAACCATTTTTAAATATTTCGAGAAAAAAATACGTTAAAAATTTATAAAAATACATGGGACCGAATTGCCATTTCTGTCCCAAAAAAAAAAATCGGAACTGAAATGGCATTTCGGTTCTTATGATTTTTGTAAAAACAAAAAGTAATCATATTGGTTTCATAAAAATCTTTTTTCTAATTATGGTTTATAAAAGAAAAAAATCTTCCGTCTCATCATTTGTTAACTTTAATATAATTGATTGAAAAATGTAATGTACAACAATGGCATAATTGCTTGCACCTTACCTAATATTCTCAGCAACCGAATATTAGGAGATATATAATAAAACAACGGGAGTTGCAATAACGAATACTCAAACTTTAATTATCCGTATCTTTCTTTTATTTGCAAAAGAAAAAGATCCAGATTTGGTATTAATCATTCTCCCAAAATAAATAAAAAAAGAAAAAAAAGTGGATCTTTTAAATTCCACTCGAACTACTTTTAGAAAAGACTTTGATTTGAACCAATTAGTTATTAAAACTTTCCAAAAAAGGTAATTTGGTTCATTGGAGAGCAGTTTAAGCACTAACTTAGCGCTAATGGAAAGTTAATGGAAATAAAAGTGAAAAATATTTCCTTAATAATATAAACCGAAAATATTCAGCGCTTTATTTTATAGAAAAATCTAACTAAAGATTATTACACTAAAACCAACCTTATTTATTAATTTTGACAACCGACTCAATGATTACCAAAAGTAAGAGAACAAATTATAAATATTTTCTTTATTATGTCAAAATGCCATGCGTGGTGCAGTTTGAGAATCATTTGGTCAGTGAGATTAAATATATAAAACTAATTTTTTTTTTTTTTAAGTTTGATGAATGGTTAATCAATTTTTCAGTACCAAATTTGATTAACTACCTATCTAAATCATGCTAAGCTTACATACATTTTTAATTTTGATTTGAGTTATATAGTTCTAAAAATGAAGGCATAATGGAGGCATTTTGAACATCTTCCCGAATATACCAAAATATGCATAAATTTCTATAAAAATCATACCATTATAATAATTTTATTCATGCATTTTTCATAAAAAAAAATTATTCATGCATTAATTTTAGTAAGCCCTAAATAATAGAAGTTACCCATATGGAAGCATTAATTGCATTATTTTTTAATACCTAACAAAAATGCAAATCGTCATAGAAAAATTATTAAATGGATTAAAAAAAAAAAACTCAACTCGCTTTATCAATTAGAATATGAATAATTTAGATGGATGGAGACATGAAATACAAAAGACCAATATGCTAAAGTTCTAACTTCAGAATCTATGACACAGACAAATTTGAAATGGACATGTAATTAATTTTGCTTAACCCATTGCTAACTAATAAAGTAGGTAAATTATTAAGAGAAATTTTTTTAGATGCCAGGAATAATAAAACCCTATAAATTTCTATAGTTACAAAGCCAGAGCTGGTTCATGTTCATAATAAAACTGCTTGTAACAGACATAGCATTGGAAAAAAAAATGCAATAGTTGTTGTTATGCTTTTTCATGTTAATTTTTTTCCTTTGTCACCATTAAAGGCGACGAAACTACAGATAATAAGCAGCTTCCTCTGCATGAATTAATGGAGTCTGAATTTATTTTTAAAGTTTTCTTCGTCGTTAGATACTTGGACAGATTGTACCCGTTATAAATAATCTTGTATGCACAAAAAAGGCAAACCAATGATTGTATCTAATCAACAGATGAATGATTTTGTTCGTCTAGTTATGCTTCCTTCCGACTCGTCTATTTATGAGATGTTTCTTTAAGTCATCTCTAAAATTTATCTTTGCTTAATTATACATGTGTGATTCACACTTGTAATAAATATCAGGGACAATTTCAATTATGCCCATCAAAAGCTTTGGAATTACGTATTCCCTCCTCTGAAATTCATAATTTTTTTTTCTAAATTTAAAAACCCACAAGTGTACCCAATTTAATATCTTTTCTATATATTGAAACTCATTTAAAACTTATAAAATACTCATTTTTATTTTTTCTTAAAAAAATATGTAGTATGTTTTAAGCTAAATTAATGTTTAGTCTTATATTTGACCAATTTTTAGGACAAATGATTCGTTTTCTTATTTGTGACACACACACGCAGTATTTGCCTAAATGGCACTGTGCATGCGTCGCAAAAAGATAAATTAATTGTTTCTCCTAAAAAACTAACCAAGTAGAAAATTGGACATTTTAATACTTTATAAATTGAATAAAGTATAGGATAAAATGATAAATTTATAAATTCAAAATAAAATTTTAATAAAAAAGACAATAAATTGGATAAATTGTGAGTTTCTGAAATTTAGAACTATACTAGAAGTGATATTATAAATTTTAGAGGGGGGGGGGGCACGTAATTTTGAAGTTTTTGAAGGGTATTCATGAATTCCCCTTAAACATAATTAGACTTATTAGTGATACGACTGTAATCAATATGTTTGTTTTAAACAAATTGACTTATGACCAGGTACGACCTTACATAATTATTTTTCTTTGACTTCATATAATTCAGCCTTTTTGATTGGTGAATTATAAACCCTACACACACAAATTCTTCTTTCTTTTGCAAGTGAAATTATTTACTTCCCTCTCGAAAATTATCTCACGAATCAACGCTCTAACAATGCTCTCCATCCTTAAATCATTATTATTGGGTGAACCATCTACTTCAAGGAAACAATCATGCATTTCTATTTTATAATTACTTTTTTTTAACTACCACCATCATACATGGTTTGTCATTTCAAACTTAGTGATGCTTTCAAGGCGGGTAGATTTCAAGTACTATTATATTCAGACTCGTATTTTAAAAATACTTGGTTCCAAATTGTCATTTGTGTACTTTTCTTTCAAACAAGTTCAGGTCCCTCTAATTATAACGATTAACGATATCTATTATTTTGTGTCCAGTTAAATAGATATATCTTTTGTCTGGGTTTGGATCGGGTAGGGGTTCATCCTTCTTAAATGCCTCTTATCAAATATTTTTATTTTATGTATCAAATTAAGAAACACTAATCTAAATCAAATTTTAATGTGGATATAATAGTATAATGTAATTAATGTGCATGGTAACAAAATTAAATAACAATATAAATCAAATTGTATTATGTCTAAATTTTAAGATATTATTTAACCAATGCATTGCAAGGAACATGTGTATTAAGGTTAGAGATTAAGTGATTTTTTTTTTTGAAAAATTCATTATGTTAGGATTGAAGAAAGAATATTGTAAAATATTGTAAAATATTATGATTATATCGGCATTTATATGGCTACTAGATCGGATTTGAATTTTGGTCGGGTAAATAGATTATAACGATACTGTATCCATTATAAAGCCGGCTATGGGTACAATTCGGATATGACTTGGGAAAAAAAAAATAGTCTATACTGGCATCGATCTATAATTGAGTTAGTTATATTTTTAAAATCATACGTATCCTATCCAATTTAATCATGTCTAGATAGGTTCCAGTTGAGAACCGATCGAATTAGAACCGAGTAATCAAATAAAAGTAGCACATTATATCACATTTTTAGCCATCACTAATATATTTATATATCATTGATTTCGGTAAATTAAATAAACTTTAACTAAATTTCAGCATTAAACATAGTTTGTGAGATATATTAGAAACAGATTACAGATCTCGTGAAGTCCAAGTGAAGTATTAAAAGAAACTTTGTTAATTTTTCCGTCAATTCTTATGTTTAGATCATTTGGATATATATTATTGGTAATAATTTTTAAGATTGGTCGTCTTTGTCTGTGTGGAATGTTATATGTTTGAAAGTGTCTTAATTTTTTTTTTAAAATCTTAATGTCATGTTATTAAATAAGATAGAGAGGTATATATAGATAAGAAAATATTTAGATAGGTCGTATAATATGAAATTTTTACATCTTTGAAAGTAAGTTGTTATCAGTTTGAAATATTTCTCATAATATAAATTGTGTAAAAGAAATTAAAACTGAAAAAAAAAATTATATACAGAAGCGAAGTAAGACTTTTAATCTATAAAATTAATCATATAATTTATGTTGCAATACCTATACTTATCATATTTTACTATAAACTATATAAAAAAAACATGTGAAAATACAAAAATATTTAAAATGAATTGAGTCAATTAACCTCTCTCCCTTTCCACATATGCAACATGTGCATCTGTCTCTGAATACATATAACTACAAGAAATAAATTTGAGTCCGATGAGTATCAAAACCGTTCGATGCACTTCAAGATTTGTATGCACAAATCTTAAAGCGCATCAGACAGTTCTGATACCCATTGATCATCAGACCTAAATTTGCTTCTAATAGATATCTAACTCAAAATTTTATAACATATAGTACTAAATAACTCAAATATTCAGTTGACATATATATAAACCTTAATTTGGTACATTCAAGAGATTTCAAATACTTGCGAGAAAGGAGAGGCTCAAAAGTCTACTTCGATATGGCGATGGTTAAGGGGTAACTTTCGTAATAAATAGAAAAGGAAAAGGGGACGAGTATCTTTCGTTTTTCGAAAACGGTATGAAAGTTCAAGTAAGATGGGTACAATTGCACATCATTTTCATATGACCAAATATTAAAAAGAAAAGATAATCAAGTATATATACCATGCAAGACACATTTAAAAGGCTGAATCTTTAGAAAGAATTAAATGCTCACGAGGTTGCTCAGGTTATCCTAAAAATATTTAGGGTAGGTTTGGATGAAAGTTAGAATAAATTAGAATAGTTAAATTTGAAAATAGTAAATAAGAATAGAGAAAAAATAGTGATTTTTAGATTAGTATGAAAATGGTGCTATTCGGATTAGTAAAAATGTTGTTTGGATTGTATATTTGGAATAGTGAATAGTTGTAATTGTAAATAATAGTGTTAACAAAGTGCTAATTAAGATAAAATATAGATAAGTGGAGTCTAAAATGAATTGTCACAACGTAGATATAATATAAAATAGTGTTAATTTTGTTATTTCGGAAGTGTGTTGGCGAAAATCTGAAAAAAAATCAATTTTTTCTCTCTCTTCATATTTTCAAATAGTAGTTATTCTAACATTGATAAAGAATAAATAATAATAGTTATTCTAACTATTTCAAATTGCAAAAATATTTATTTGGATGCATATTACTATTCCTAATAGCTGCTATTCTTGACACATCCAAACATACCCTACTCTTTCTTGAGGCATAAGGAGGTAGCATTGGAATGATTTAAGAAACATGTTTATTAATTTAATATCATTTTCTTGGTTGGATATTCGTCTAGTATTTGTAGGTTGGGACCTAATGGACCTTTTACCAAATCCTATAATTGGAGAGTGCCTACCCCATTTCTTCTTAATTAGCACCTTAATTTTTACTTCAATTAATAGAATCAAACTTTTAACTTTATTTATTTATTCATACTAAAATGCTACTTTTTGCATAAAAGACATTGTCTTAATCAGAAGATTAATACTGATTTCCGCTTTTTTTTTATTATTTTGTCGAAACTTTAAAAACCTTATGTACCATTAAGAGGAAGAAAAAAAGGTTCAAATAAATTCATAATTCATTATGTAAGAATGTTTAAAATTTGTGTAGCGTACATCCAGATTAATTATAAGAACCATTTAATATATTTAAAATATATTATTAAAATAAAAAAGATTACATATATGTTCTAAATTATTTAAATATGACGTGTATACAATTTAAATTAACTTATAATTTAATTGATCATTCATCATAACGTTAATATACCGTTAAAAAAATTTAAATTATTTATTTGATGAAAGGCTAAATATATTTCAAATCGATCCAAATTGATACTTACCGTATTTAAATAATTGAGAACACATCTAATTTAAATTAACTTATAATTAATTAATTGATCATTCATCATAACGTTAATATACCTTTAAAATTTTAAAATTAATTATTTGAAGGCTAACTATATTTCAAATCGATCCAAATTGATACTTACCGTATTTAAAATGCTTTTATTTCGCTGTATTGACATGAATTGTCTAAACATCATGTGAGGTTTCTTGTGTCCACTTTCCTACATCCATTTGCGTAGTGGGTCCGTTCATTGCACAACAACCGCTGATTTCAATGCTGCAGAAATTTACTGAAATCAGCGGTTTTCAAACCAACTTAATAAATAGTAAAAAAATTTCAAAAAATGTAAAATTTGGTCTCCAAGTAAATTATAATATAGATTAAACATCTAACTGTTTGGATTTGTTTTTTGGACATCACAAAATAAATAAAAAAGGCGGCAGCACCTCCGGCTAAAATGCTGCCGACAACAAATTAACCGGACCCATATTTATATATATATTTAGGATGAGTGGGCAGTTGCTATCTCATGTTTGCTATTGATTAAAAAAAAATACAACAACAATCCAAAAACTCATATCCTGATGGAAATTAAGTTTCCACTCATGACTCATATGATATATGAGTTGTGAGTGGAAGCTTAGTTTCTGGTCATATGTGTTCTTGGATTGTTTTTTTTTTTTTTTATAGTTAATTGGCAAGTGTCAAGCTAACAAATAGTATTTTTGGATTGTTGTTGCATATTCAGCTCATGTTGCAGTTGTTATTGTTGTTTATTTATCTATCATATTTGTAGCTAGTGTATTTAGCGGTTTCCTATTTAGTATTATTGTATTTTTTTAGTACCATTTAATTTTAGTGTTTCAAATTTGTCCACAGTTAATTATTAGCCATAAATCCAAAGGGCAATTTCTCTAACAAAATTCAAAGGAAAATTTTTACATGACTTGCTCGAAATGTTTTTGAACAAATTTTATACCTAAATATGATCTATTTTCAACAATTAATGACAATGTATATGTTATTCGTGCACTTATATCTCAACAGTTTTTGCTTGAAACTTGGCCTAGTTTGACCGATAAAAAATTCAAACTTTAAAGGTGATCTGACTTTAAAAAAAAAAAATTAGATTAGAGATCTATAGTAGATACACAAATTAGATCTACACATCTCTCACGGAAACAAGTGGACTTAGTCTGCATTACGAATATTAAAATATTCGGCTAATTTGAGGCAAGAGAGACCATATTTGAATTTGGATCTTTTATAAATGCTACTAATAAAAAAAATCAGCTAATTCCAATCAAGCAAGGATTAACAAATTTGTATCCACGGGATGCACATATCCCTGTGTATTTTTTATTTGTTTTTACAGCTGAAAGCTTTCAAAGGGGTGATGCCGAACCGAATTATACTCGTTTAATTCTTTTTTGGGGTGATGCCGAACTGAACACCGAATTATTCAGTTGACTGAACTTTGACCAAATTAAATCCGAATAATTTCCGAATTTTACGAATTATTCATGAACTTTACGAATTTTTCAAGAACAATTTTTTTTTGGTTTTTTATTTTTTTGCTCTCTTCCAGAACTGAGATTTCTGATCCGGATAATTCCGAATTATTCCCGAATTATATCCAAATTATGACCGAATCACAAACTTTTGATCTCGCCAAACCAAACCCGAATAATTCATTTATCACTATGATTTGAAGCAACTTCTGTGTACGGCATGAGTTGCTGCTTGCTGAACTGATGTACCACAAAAGATCTGGAGATGGACAGTTGACAGTCAAATTAGTGAAGAGAGAGAGAGAGAGAGAACCCCACTCGTGTACTTTGTCATATATGAAGCATATTTAAAGCAAAAATATGTATAAAGCATATCCACAATTTTAAAACTTGAGCATATCCACACCCAAACTCAACATGCACATCTGGATTTGGGTCCCACTCTTGTTAGGAAGAATTTCTTTTGCTCTCTGTGCAGCATAATGTACCTATGCCAATTTTTTTTTTTTTTTTTTTTTTTTAAGAAGAAGAGATATTATAGCTTATTTAAAAACCTTGTAGCGAACTTAATAAATATATAAATATATATAAAGTCATATATTATGGAAAGAAAAATTATCACTTACTTTAATCAAAATATTATTCTTTTCATGTAAAATGTCGCAAATTCAAATTTGAATGAAGAATTTCTTGTGAATATTTAAAGTTGAATGGTTCGATTCCTATTCTTATCTTAAAAAGATATATACTATGAAAAGATTAAATCAAACTAAAGTTAGTAACATTAGAAAGACCAATAAATAATAAATCAATTAGGTTAGAGATCAATTAATATTCATTTCAAACTTACTAATAAGCCGATTTCCAAATTTATTATAGTCGCAAAGTTCTAGACTTTAAATTAGAGAAGACTAAATATAATATGCTATACTCATGAAATCCAAAACGGCACCATGTGCTAAATTTTTTGGCGGCCAATATTATAAGAGGAGAGTTCAAATGTACCATAATTTTGTGTTTCAATATGCTTCACATCTTTTATCTATGTTTTTAAAGTCCGAACAATCGATCCGAACCGTTCAACATAATCTTCATAATAAAATATACTTGGAGATCAAATTTTATATTTTTTAGAATTTGTTTACTATCTTTTTACATAGATACAATATCACTTTATCGGATGGCCCAAAATATCCTTAAAACAGTGATTTTATATCTATCTAAAAATAGTAAACAGATTATGAAAAATATAAAATTTGATCTCCAAGCATTATTTATTATATATGAAGAATATGTTGAGCGGTTTGGATTGACTGTTGGGGTTTTGAAAAGAGAGATAAATGATGTGGAGCATATTGGAGCATAAAAATTATGGTGCATTTGAACCCTCCTCATATTATAATATCTTTTTCTATTTATATATCCTGAGTTTTTAAAATACTAGTATTAATATCGTTTATTTAAAATACTGAGTAATATTATGAAAAATATTCATATTATGGATTCATATCTCCATTTCAAAATTCAAATAATTAATCTGAATATTAAATGTTAAACATGATTTTAAATTATGAACTATCTGAAAGCAATGAGTTCTATCTATTTAAAAAAATAGCAAAAAAATTATAAAAAAAATGTATCAAATCTTCAGAAAATAGATTAATTATTTTTTCTTCAAAAATAAAAATGAAACCACATCAATAGTATTGTTTTATTGAAAACGGATGCGTATCCTCCTAGCTAGCTAGGTATTCATTAAATCTTAGCCAAATAACTTGAATTCGATATCTATTTAAACATAGGAGTTCCGTTTTGATATCTGTGCTAAATTAAAACTGACGACTCAGATCTAATTGTACTTGGTGAGGTACTACTATGGATACAAATCCATTTAGAATTAGACTAATTAATGAAACCGATCAACTTTCGAGCAAATCGAAAAATAGATATAACCACAGTAACTGTGCAGTCTCATAAACCTGCATCTAGTGGAGTTGTCTGCGATTTCATCTATATTTCAAAGAAAAAAATTCATTCTCTTTTGCAAAGAATTAAATCCACACGGAGGACGTGTTACGTTTTGTACATCATCATGATTGGATGCAGTGTTGTACTGTGTACAGGACACAGCTAATCCTAGCATCAAAGCTAACGTACATACGGCCACGTAATGTCAGTTGAATAATTCCATGCCTTCAGCAGCCACCACCTTGGAGTGACCTCACAGCAGCTACTGGTTATATTTCCATAAAACCGGAGGTATATGTGTCATGTGTGTGTGTGTGTATCACATCATTTGTCATAATTTTGGTTTATTGCCTACGGGCTTCAAATAAAAAAAAAATAATGGTTTATAATTTGTTTCTTAGAAATGAAAAAGAAAATTAAATGAGTATTAAAAAAGGAAATATTTGGATCCTCGAGCTATTATATCCGAACACAGCCTCCAACTAGTTTAATTGAAAAATCTTCCAATTAATTTTATATAACTTTTATTTTTAGCGCTCATATCCAATTTTTAAAGTTTTATTTATAACTTTTTACAATGTTATTCGCAAGCATTTAAATCCTAAATTTAAATAGTTTTAAATCTTAACTATTTTTGTATCAAATAAAAAAAAAAAGATTGCTTTCACCTATTTTTTTTTCTCTAATCATTCTCATTTATTTTTCTGACGATACATAATGAATTTTGTGAATCTAAAAATACGAACGTTTTCTACTTGAGTTTCTCTTTCAAATGGGATTCATGAAAAAATACTTTTAAGTTATTTTCAAGTCATTTTTTAAAAAGTAAACCCATGAGCACTTTAAATTTTCAAACTTTTAAAGTTCAGTCTACAACTATTAAAACCTCTGATATCTACCGTTTAAACTACTACGTTGAAGCGTTTAAATATCTGATGTTGATCATATAGTATCACGCATTTAAACCTTTGTCGACAACCGTTTAAAATAGATGTGTTAGACATTTAAATAGTTTCTATGTCAGGTTTAAAAGGATGTAGACTGGGGTTTAAAAGCTTGAGAATTTAAAGTCATCATTGACTATACTTTAAGAAAAAATAAAATAAAGACTTGGAAATAACTCAAAAAATTTCTTCATGGAACTCATTTGAAGGAGAATCGAATAGAAAATGTTTGTATCTTTAGATTCGTAAAATTCATCACCGATCATTGAAAAAATAAACTAGAATGACCAGATGAAATAAAATAGTAGGTGAAATGAATATTTTATTTTTTGGCTTGAAGATAAAAATAATTAGGAGTTAAAATTATCCAGATTTAAAATTTTAAATGCTTGTGACTAGCATTATAAAATATTATAAACAAAACTTTAAAAGATTGAATATGAGCGTTCAAAATGAAAGTTAGACATTAAATACTTGGAGGGACGTGCTTGAAGATTTGTTTAAAGAGCAATTTTTAGGCTCCATATTAAAAATCAGACGAGTTTGATATATATTTTAAGAATAAATAAAAAAAGTTAAAAATAAATACATTAAAATTAATTGAGAAAATATTATTTTTTCCGCTTGACTTGATATCAAATTAATTTAATAATTTATAAATTTTATATGTAAACACATTACTCGTAAAATAGATACATTTGAACGGTTTGGATTCTTTATTTCAGACCTATTTGATAGGTTTTTGAGACTATTAGTTAGAACTTTCGCTAAATCATAATGCTATGATGATAGTTAGACTCATATATATTATAAATAGTAAATGAAAGTTACAGTTAATACTCAAAAGTAATCGCAAGGAATATATAATAGCAAGGAGAGCATTTTGGTATACATATTAGCTCATAAAGTTGAGCTAAAACAAAGGATATCGACTGTAATAATATTTGCCACATATATAATGCTTATTATGCAGACGTACATACGAATCTTTGCCCCATTTTAAAGATAAGTATAGACAAATGGATAAGAAACTTAAAAAAAAATAATATGCTTATGCTCTTTATTTAAATTTTCTTGGTCGGTTGGGGTCGGAATCTGAAAGGTATAGTGGGAAAATAAATTGGCACACTCAAACTCAAAACCTGACCCATACATATCTTGAAATCCTAACTACCTTACAAGCTGGATTTCTCATAGACAATTGGAATTGCACAAAACAGCCATCGGTTAAGATAAGTAATCGTCTGGAATTTTGACGAATTTCAGATCATGCAATTCTATAATTTTGTTCACCTTGGCTGCGATATATAGGCATTTTAGGGTAGGAGTTTCTATTATGTTAAGTATTTTAAAGTAAGCTATATGAGGAGATATGATTCCACGTAGGGGTGTTATCGGGTACAGAACGAGTCGGATGGAAGCGTTTTCATATTTTTGCCTGTTAAGTTGATGAAAAATAAACTTTATATATACTGATAAGTTAATGAAAAAAAATTTATCCATACTCGTCTTATCGAATACAAGTAAATATATAAAAAGTGTCATTGAATAAATATATATGAATCATAAACAAAACTAGAGTGAATTTCACGTATACCCCTTAAAAATTTCAAAATTATATATTTCTCCCTCTAAATTTTAAAATTACGTATTGCCCATCCAAATTTCAAAAACTCACATATTTTCTCATTTTATTGTCATTTATATTAAAACTAATTCTAAATTTATTAAATACCCATTTTACCCTTTATTAAAATCATAGAATCCCATCAAACTCAAATTTAAATCTAAAGGGTTTTCCTCTACCATTCGAACTGTTTTAATATATGTGTGTGCTAGATTAGCTCAAATTGAAGCGAGCACACATAGATATTGAAGCAACGTGCACAGATCTTAATGTGATGCGCCGTACCTTTTAGATTTAAATTTGAGTCTGACAGGCATTTTATGCTTTTAATAAATATAAAATGGATATTTTATAAATTTAGAATGAGTTTTAATATAAAAAACAGTGAAATAGTTAAATTTATGAGTTTTTTTAATTTTGGAGAGGGAAATACGTAATTTAAAAGTTTAGAGGAATACATAATTTTGAAGCTTTTGAGGGCTATTCATGAAATTCCCCCCATAAAACTATATGACATGATGCATCATCTCCATATAAATATACATCAACATATATAATTTAATATTTTTAATGATTAATGTATACGATAACATGTAAGAAATTGTCTTTATTCATATTAGAGATGGAGTCAGACTTTCGAATTATAGGAGTCAAATACACAATGAGATCAATCATATACAATTTTTATTTTGAAAATGAGAACAATTTACACTGTTCATGACATTTTACTCAAAATTATATAGAAAATCATACATATATACAAAACAAAATTTAAATAAATAGAGTCAATTGACCCTCATTCATTGTATTTATCATCGTCTCTCATCCGTACTCTTACTCGTTTTGTTAACAAAATCTCTTTAACTCTTATTTGTACCCGACAAGCTAACAAAAAAAACTTATATGTACTTATCAAATATGATACGGATCAGATAAACAAATAAGAGGATACCATGAGTGAGTCTATGGTACTATGCATATTACGATTTGGCATCGTGCTACGGCTCTATATTCGAGTTTTTAAATCTTAACGGTTGATCTGAACCGTTCATCTTATTCTCCATATTAATATGTTTTTGGAGACCAAATTTTACATTTTTTGAAATTTGTTTACTATTTTTTTAGATTTATTGAAAATCACTGTTTTTGAATGGTCCAGAATTTTCAGATCAAGTGATTTTCTAAATATCTAAAAAAATAGTAAAAAAAAATTTCAAAAAATGTAAAATTTGGTCTCCAAACACATATTAATATGAAGAATAAGATGAACAGTTCGGATTGACTGTTAGGATTTGAAAACTCGAATATACAGCCGTAGCATGGTAACAACCCGTGATATGCATAGTACCATAGACTCACTCGGATACCATTGAAAGCCCTAATTCTACATTAGACCTAACCAGCACTAACTAATATAACAGGATAATGATATGATTAGTACCAAGTCCGAGCACAATTCAAGGAGCTCGTTAAAATAAACAAGAAACCAAACCTAGCATATAAACCTAGTTAAGAGAAAACAGGCGAACAAAAGTTTATTTTTTTTATAAAGACGACTCAGACTGTCAGACAATCACCGTGTAACGACTCCCAAAGAACAAAGAAAGAAATTCCAATTCGACATCTCTATTTTCTAAAGGCTCATTTTAATATATTTGGTAACTGGTCACATCCGTAGATTAGACATTCCGATTTAATAGAATATTACGTCTTAGTGTCAACCATCAAGCGGATAACAGAATCAATATTGACACTTGAGCAACCAGGTAGTAGGCACAAATTTTGAAATTCTTTTTAGGGATCCAATAGAGCCTTTTGTGATATGCCAGTTGTGCAAACTTGTTAACAAAAATATTTAAAAGAATAAAGATTCAGTGCAACAAACCTGATAATTGCTTTTCACAAGTTACTAACTGACAGGTTGACCTAACAACTTAAAAAATTTGAAGCGGCAAAATAAGATCATTTAAAAAATAAAAGATTGAAGTTTGGGCCATCTAGGATGGGTTTTGCGTTGTATGTTATTTCGAACAAGGTCAATGCATTGTTCGTTCTCTTCCACACAAAATGAGATGTATATTTGAAAGAAAAGAAAATATAAAACGCGGGAAATATTATTTGTGCCCACTGGTAAAAATGTCGACTTCGAATACAAAATTGAGAAAGAAAGAAAGAAACATGTTATCAACCGAAACTTAAGCCTTCAGCTTTTTAGACGATTCTCGAAGCAAAATATGTTTATAACAAGATTGTCAAGGAACCAAACAAGGTTTATTTAAGTAATTTTATAAATATTCTGTAACCATTTAGATCTTTTCGAGACGAACATTTTAGAAGCAAAGGCTAATAAGCTGCACACAAAAACAATAGTTTAAAAGAAAAATAATAATTAAGAGAAAATTTTGAAATGCATTAATATTTGTGAAGGACCAAATAACATAATTGTTTCTAAACACATTTCAGTTACAAAAACAAGGGGGAATTTCATATATATCCCTCAAAACTTTCAATATTTCGAGATCAATAATTACATATTTATCTTTGAAAATCGTACAAACTCATATATTTGCCCAATCTAACTCTATAACATATCAAATATCTCCCTCGCCTCTCTCTCCAAATGAGCCAAATTATAGATTTCTCCCCGCCTTCCCTAATCACCTCCCCTCTTGCAGAGTTTTGCTACCCCTCCCTGCTTTAATTTCTCATTTTTGTTTGGAGAGAAACGCGGGAGGTTTGGCACCTTAAAGGGAAACTTAGACGGACTAAAGAGACAAAAAACGAAGAGCATAATAGTTTGTATTATTAATTAATATTGTAAAATAATTTTTTTAAGTTTTTAAAGTATTATTTAATTATTTGATATGTTATAGAGTTAGATTGGACAAAAATATGAGTTTGTATCATTTTCAAGGATAAATATGTAATTATTGATTTTGGAGAGATAAGTATGTAATATTAAAACTTGGGGTTAATTTTTCATATACCCTTCAACTTGTCTTAATTTTCTTATTTATCCCTCTAGAGTTTAATATATTGTATATACCCTCCAATTCTTCAATGTGTTTCTTCTTTCTCCTTAACAATAAGAAAACTAACTCTTGTCAAATAATATTAAAAAATCAGTATTAATTCTGTTTCCAAAAAATAGACGAAAATGCCCCTAATAATTGTAGAACGTCCTTTCTTTTCTCCCTATTTTTGATCGAAATGCCCTTAGGCCTGCATTCAAAGAAATATATTACAGAGTATGCTGCTGGTAAAGATTGCAGCTATCATGATCATCAACTTCCAGAGAAACCAAAGATATATTCCCTCATAGTATACTAGCCTAACAGTAGTACCTTGCCATAGTACACAAAAATACCAATACAGAGGATCTTATACTGGATGAGATAATACAAACAAACAACAGAGGAAATAAAATGCAACGACAACCTCCAAAAGCTTTGGGAACATAAACAGTGGGTGAAAATAAATATACACAACTAGTTCAATCGGAAAACAAATTACATCTGATTGAGCATAGGGTACTGGTGTTCTTCCTTGTACCTCTTCAAGTATGGATGTCTCTCATCTTGGATATCCTATTTCTTCATATGAAATGTCAACCGAGCCTATCTCCTCTCTCTCCATAGTAGGATCTCATCTCGCACAAACCATTGAAGATTCGAAACTCTAGATAGTTTTTTTTCTCCGTTATTTCATATTTCCCTATTCTAGTTGTAGAATTTTCATAATAATTGATTACTACGTTATCTCATTTTGTTAAGCAATTAGAATACATACACGCGACCAATCTAGAGATACTCTTAACAATAATATAATTCAATAATTGCATCTTTTAGCTTTTTGTTTGAAGCCCTTTGATTTTGTTTCTTTTCTGTAAATGTAACTGTGGACAGAGTAACAAAGAATTAGTTGGGCTCACCCCACACGAGAGTAATTAAGGTGATACAGAGTAACAGAGAATTAGTTGGGTTCACCCCACACGAGAGGAAGGAAGAGCAAGAGAATGAGCAAGAGAAAGGATATTATGGTCAATTGCTTTTAAAGTAAACAAAAATCATAGATGGAGCATTTAATAATATTAATTAATCCTTCTTTTTAATCATATGGGTAAATAAGAAAGAGATGGAAGAGTTGAGTGACAAATTTGATATATACAAGAGTTAAGAGAGAAATAAGAAATTGACACTGTATTGAAGGGCATTTAAGAAATTAAGCCTTAAAGGTTTTGAGAGATATACATGAAATTGCCCCCAAAAACAAGGATGGAATTTCTGTTTTCAGAAAGTTCTACAATTAGGGATGTGTTGGAAGCCAAAAGGCCCAAAACTATGCAGAAAAGAAAAGAAAATTTGTCATCGGGTCGAGTTCAATTACACAGATGCTACGACAGCTACTACAAAATAAAATTTCTCTAAAATAAAAGTCTCTGCCCATCTATTTTTAAGGAAAATGACAAGTAACCTCCCCTTGTGAACAGCGTAGATGTACAGTGTGCTTGGTAGACCACTTACTGTGAATCGTCCTGTCCCAGTTCTATATTTCGCCACCTCCCTCTATCTCTCTCTCAATAACAGATCTTTGTTCGGATACTGAAATGCTAGCATCAAGTATTCTCCGATCCAAGGCCTCTCAGAAGGTTAATTTTCTTCAATTTATTTTGAATTTATAGTCCCATGATACCAGCTGTGGCTCATATTTACCGTTCACGTTCCCTCTTTCTCTTGAAGCACCACCCGGAGCTAATTACAATAAATTGTTCCTTCAAATTAGCACTGCGTTACAAACACTAACGTAATAGCTTGTTCGTGCTTTATAATTCGTTGTCTGATACAATAAAAATTAATTGTTGTTTGTAATTTGATGATGATGATTAGGTTATATTTTTTTGTCAACTTTTTTTTTTCCACCAAGCATGACTATTGATTGTATTTCAGTATTTTGGACAGACCCAAAATATATTCAAAAATATCTATTATAGACTTCTCGAATTTTTCTTATGTTCCATTTATATATTTCATAGGCTGGTAGTCTGGCTAGGTACTTAGTGGACGCAGCCTTCTCACAATATGAGGTGATTAATCGTACTGGTACAATTTCAAGGCATTTCAGTTCAGAAACTTCTGTGCAACCCGAGACGGAAGAAAAAGGGTATATTGGGATCTCTTTTATGTTTTGTGTTGAATGGTTTTGTTTTATGTTTCTATAAATTAATCAACTACATTTATTTACTTATTTTTGTATACTACTAGTCTTCTTTTGTCTAGCAGGGTTTCAGTAAACTTAGTGTTTTTGTATTGTTAATTTCTGTTGTTCTAATATAAATAGGTTCAAAGGCCATGGCATGCTGGCACCATTTACTGCTGGATGGCAATCCAATGATTTACATCCCTTAGTTATTGAGAAATCTCAGGTTATTTTCTTTTTGAAATGTAGTCAAAGATAAATAGTACCCTCTGATTATTTTTTTGAGTCTTAATTAATAGTGGTGTTCTTGTGATTTTCCAACACCTTCAGGGTATTTATGTATATGACACAGATGGGAATAAGTACCTTGATTCTCTTGCTGGATTATGGTGCACTGCTCTAGGTAAAATAGTAAAAAATAGTCAACCTTTACACTTTTTCAATTCAATTCCTTCAAGTAATAATATCAATGTTTATCAGGTGGTAATGAACCTCGGCTGATCAAAGCTGCAACTGATCAGCTAAATACTCTTCCTTTTTACCACTCTTTCTGGAACAGTACCACCAAGCCCTCGTTGGTATGTTCAAATTATCTTTCTAACTCTCTCCTCAAAAATGCTGCTGAGCAAAGAAACAAATAAATGAATACAACAATGAAGCTTCCAATAATGTGGTAATTGGTAACATACTGAAATGGTCTCTATACAGAGCGGCCCATAAGGTTGACCCATGTGTATGTTTTGTCTCCTGTTAATTATTTATTCACTTGTTAATTGTTTCAGGATCTAGCAAAGGAACTTTTAGACCTTTTCACGGCAAAAAAATTAGTAAAGTTTTCTTCACCAACAGCGGCTCTGAAGCTAATGATTCTCAGGTTACTTGAGGCTTTTACCGGAATAATTCACATGCACCCTTTAAAACATCAAAAATGTGTATATTACAGCCACTATCACTTGAATATCTTCTCTCCAAATTTCTTCAAAAGAAGGAATTCCCAAACTGCTTTCTCCTTCATCTGTCTAGATAAGAATGAGAAAAGGGAAGTTTGGATGTTTCTCGAGTGAAATGGGAAAAGGAGGAACATTTATGATTTATTTTGGTGTTTTAGAGAGATAGTATCAGCTATGTTTTTCACCATCATAATAAATGATTCATACTTGTGAAAAAATTCCCAGGTTGTTAGATTTTTTTTGAAAAACAATGTAATTCTTTTTAGGTAAAACTTGTGTGGTACTACAACAATGCACTGGGGAGGCCAAATAAGAAGAAATTCATTGCCCGTTCAATGGCGTAAGTGTTGTTCTTCAAGAAGTCTGGTTCCACTATCTATTGCAAACCTCGTTTTTTTGTACCAGCTCAAATATGCTGATTGTAACATCAAGATCACCAAGGGAATTGTGCAAAAGCTATTGCCAGTTTGATTTTCTTGTTTCCCCATTCTTCATTTTTTTTTTCTTTTGGTCAAATTTGAGGTACCCTTCCTCTAGACCAGCAATAGTTTTGAATTGAACACCAACTTATATGTTACTGTTACAAGTGGTGGTTAAGTTTGGTGCTGGAAATTAGTTGCAGAGTTATGCATACTTTGTAGCATCTTTATGCATTAATGTGTTTATATATTGTTTGCATGAATTATCACAGATATCATGGATCAACTCTAATATCTGCCAGTCTCACTGGGTATGTGATACTTTTTCGTTTTGAGTAAAATCACCAGCTTCCATATGTTATTAGACTTAATTCTTACTTATTTGTTCATATTCAGGCTTTCAGCTTTACATCAGAAATTTTATCTCCCAGCCCCATTTGTATTACATACTGATTGCCCCCACTATTGGCGGTACCACCTTCCTGGTATGATAGTTATACTTGCAAATAATTATTAGTGTAATATATGGGAAGATTTGCTTATGTGTTCCCCCTTAAAGACCTCAAAATCATGCACATGCCTGCAGAAGACCTCAAAATCATGCACGTGCCTGTTGATGTTTTGTTGTTTAATCCTGTCTTCTATCTTTTTTATAAGAATATTTTAATGTAAGAAACATACTCATTGCAAATGACCTAGTAGCTCAAGTGTTAAGTTACTAGGATGGCCTCTATGTTCTAAGAGGCCATTGGTTCAAGCCCCCGTGGGCCTCTTCATTCAATAAAAGATAAAGAAAAAGAATAAATATTCTTATTACTGATGCTGGTGGCTAAGCCCTCTCTTAAGCAAAATAGAAAAGTAGCTCTTCAGATTTTTTTTTTTAATTGAAGAAAAACCTAATTGCCCCTCAATTCTACTGGACTTAGTTGCACGATATTTTTTGTAAATGATGATAGCTCATATATATCTGAAAAGATGAAGAAAACAGGGAACATATGATTTTGTTTGTGTATTTTGCAGTAATAAACATGATTTGCATAAAGTATATCATGCTATTTATATATATTTTTTAATTATTGAAATTTTCTCCTAAAATTTATGACCATTATTTACTGAACCAATAAAAGTGGACTTAACTTGATTAGGTGAAACTGAGGAAGAGTACGCAACTCGATTAGCTAACAATTTGGAGAATCTTATCCTTAAGGAAGGGCCCGAGACTGTGAGTTTGATTACCAGTGTTAATTTATTTTTCTTGGGACATTTATGTAAAGTAGTTTTATTTGTCATTTTAAGGTGCAACTTTTGTGCTGTTTTAGACATGTTAACTGAAGGTTTTCTGTCAGTGGTTCACTTAATCAGAAATATCAGACCCAGGCATCATTGTCTAAAAACATGGCAGCAAATTCCCTTCATTGTATTTAATTTCTTACTTGGCTCTGTTTTTGCAGATTGCAGCTTTTATTGCTGAGCCGATTATGGGGGCTGGAGGTGTAATCCCTCCCCCAAAAAGCTATTTTGACAAGGTGAGGGAGTTCCCAAAATCCTGTCTTCTTAAGCAGAGTTTTTCAGTACTTAATTTTCTGTTTTTATGTGAACTTGGGTTAATTCTTTGGAATATTTGGAATTCTGACCTTTACAGATACAAGCTGTGGTAAAGAAATACGATATTCTTTTCATTGCAGATGAGGTACAGATTTATCAATTTATCATTGTGGAATTTGGGTATCTACAGTATTGTTGTAATAATGTATTTTTAACTTCTTTTTTTCATTTTGCATTTTAGGTTATCACAGCATTTGGAAGGTTGGGCACAATGTTTGGCTGTGATAAATTTAATATTAAACCCGATCTTGTTTCTATAGCTAAAGTAAGCACAATGTATTTTTTTTTTCTATTATACGAGTAATATATTCTTTTTGTTCATACCTATGTGTTCTTTTAATTATTTTAAACAGGCTCTTTCGTCCGCCTATGTGCCAATTGGTGCAACCCTAGTCAGCCCAGAAGTTTCTGATGTTATTTATTCTCAGAGCAATAAACTTGGTATAAGTTCTTTTCTGATGTTATCTATTTGTTTCAAGAAGCATGTAATCTCTTAAATCTATAAGACAGTGGTGTTTTTATTTTCTAATTTCACTCTTTGTATAGGTATTTTTGCACACGAATTCACATACTCAGGGCATCCTGTGCCTTGTGCTGTGGCCCTTGAAGCAATTAAGATTTACAAGTAAGCCCTCTTAACTTGTCCATTTTTTTCTTCTTCTTTTTTCCTTGATATTTTCTTTAAAAAATTAAAATTTTCACCATATTTTAGAGAAAGAGATATTCCAGGGCATGTTAAAGAAGTCTCTGGAAGATTCCAGGAGGGACTAAAAGCCTTCTCAGATAGTCCAATTGTTGGAGAGGTACCTTTCTCTTGTTAAACTCCTCATTTTGTAACTTCTCAAATATGCCCTTCCATGCTCTGTAGTCTGTATTTTAATTCAGAGGCATAGTACATGCAGTTACCCCATGCAATGACTACTCTTTGTGATTAGATACAAATACTATGTTCGAAAAGACATTTATTTGTGTGTAATATATTCAGATTCGAGGTGACGGATTGCTTCTTGCTACAGAATTCACAAATAACAAATCCCCGACTGATCTATTTCCTCCTGAATGGGGTAAATCATTCACTTAAATTAAAATTTAGTTCTTTATATAGTGGATGTTGACTGGATTAACGATGGACATTATCTCAATAAAATTCAGGGGTGGGATCAATATTTGGAGCAGAATGTCAGAAGAGAGGGATGATTGTTCGGGTTGCTGGTGACATAATCATGATGTCACCACCTCTTAACATTACACCCTCAGAAATTGACGAAGTAAGAATGACATGACTCTGTAATTATTGTAAATCATTTTGAAGAAATTACTGGCTTCTCTTAAACACTAACATCCTCTATGTCTTTCTTTGTTAGTTGATTAGCATCTACGGAGATGCTCTCAAGAGTACAGAGGAAAAGGTGGCAGAGCTCAAGTCTAAGTAAAAGAGCAGTTAATTAAGGGGATCTCTTGTATTAGAGAATGTATATAGGGACTATTTATTCTCCTAATGCACAATAAATGCGCAAATTCAGTACTCTCTTCCAAGAATAAGCATTTTGCAATCTCCAACTACCGCAAAGAGTGTCCTGTTTATATCTTTTTACTAGAGCGACCTAAACTTCTTTGATGCTCCAAATAAGTATGCACATTGCTGTAATATTGTTAGTGCTGGTATAGATTATCTTTGGTGGGACACGTTATCAATTTATCCTTGCTGGAATAAATTATTGGAATAATTTGTGTATTTATATGAATTTGGTTTTAGTTTAAAAGTTTAATTCTCATGTTATTGATTTATACAAACTCTTTGGTACCTAAGTCCCACCCAGAATATGGAAATTCTGGCCCATCTAAAGTGCAATATCTAAAATAACTTGCTTTTGCATTATTATGATTTTTGGTTGATAATTTGAAGGGAAAATTGGTTATTTGCCACTCCAAAATTAGAAATCATCCTAATGCCACTTTAAACTTAGTTAATTTTTAATTTTACCACTCCAAATAATTAACGACTAAAATACCCTCCCTATTTTTAATTTTGCCTTTGATAAAAGAGCTCTATATATTCATTAATAGTCTTCTGAATGTGATAGCTAATAGCTGTGATACACTTATCAATTCGCTCAATGTTTTCACAAAATTGGCATTTCGCTTCAATAATAAGAGCACTTGTATGCTCTAGCAGTTAGTATACATGACCAATTTTGTAGGCAACGATTTCCCCCAATCAGTAAGAGGAATTATTGTAGAGCAAGCAAAATTGTAGCTCTTAAAGTGAGCTTGCACTTAGATTAGCAATGAATGAGTAAAATTAGTAATGTAGATAAGGTACCTGGTGAGTCTTCATTTTGTATTTCTTTTTCTTGGCGGCGAAAACTGTGAGCTTTGAGTGCTTTTGCGTGGGCATAGTCATAGTCATAGAGAACAGAGAAAGATTATTTCCCAGAAAAAGAGAAGAACCAGCGAAGGAATTGGAGTGGCTGCCGATCTTCTCCAAATGGAGAGCCATTGGAGCAGGACAAGGACGGGAAATACGACCGCCATGGGAGCAGAAATGGGGAGGTGGGAGTGAAAAGGATAACCTACTCAAACACACTGATAAATAAGAGGGTATTTTAGACATTAATTATTTAGAGTGATAAAATTAAAAATTAATTAAATATAGACTGATATTAGAAGGATTTTTAATTTAAAAGTGATATTTTTCAAATTTTAAAATTTTAGAGTGACAATTGATCAATTTTCTCTAATTGGAAACCTGACCACGCGATTTTTAACAACGTTCCACAGACAGCATCCTAGATAATTAATTTTCCACGGGCTGCGTTATTATACGCTGAATCTAGAGATGGCAATCCAAGGGGTCCAGATTGGGTTTGGGTTGGGTTGGGCTGGGTCGGATCAAGTTAGTTTGACTTCTAAGAATTGCTAGAGGCTCATCAGCAGTCAACTCAATCCGGTAATTTCTCTTTCTGCAATTTAATGCTAAGATTTTATTTTCTGAAATTACGAAACTTAACCAGAGTACAATTTGGATCATGATATACACCTGTCATCTCCTCTGACCATATTTAGGGCATCGCTTATTCTGTCGGCTTTCACTGGTAAAAGTAGTATCACAAAAGAGAAGAAGAAAATTATTTCTAGAATGTTATTCTTAAGATTAAGCTAACACCATACCTTCTCTTGTTATTTTCATTAGTAGGCCATAAACTTTAAGCTAATAGCATATTTTTTTGGTAAACTACGGTCAGGTTCCTGAGTCCTCAACGAATATCTTTGATTATTTAGGGACACGGAGAACTATGTAATGGACCTAATTGTCACTGTGCGTCACATGCAGTTTCTGGTAAGGCTCTGAAAGATGCGTACGCAGTAGAGGTCAAAATTTTAGGGACAGTGGTGCTTATTCAAGTTCGAACATAGCAATCAGGGCATTTTGTTTTTTTCTAGTAAGGCTTGTAGCAGAGAGGAATAAAGGTTATGGAGCCGGACATCATTTGCTCCGGTTGTTGAAGGTTTTCATTTGGGTTGAATATTTATGCAAACGAAATCAAGCATCGTTTCCAAACTTCGTTTTTCATTCCAATCTATTTTTATTTCTATGCAATTGAACCTGACACAGTTCTAATATATTACAATTGTAGAATCCAAATGAACGGTAAAATATATAACTTATTAAGTAGAGGCCTTGAACAGTGTAATTCTGACAAGAAAATTCTTCATCTATTATAACTCAATAACCCGAAATTTTTAAATATACCATTCTTCAAAAAATAATAAACCCAAACACCATTTTATCGTTAAAATTATAAAAATGACATTGCCGTATCTACAAAAATCAGCCACTTTTTTGGGCTGCAGCCATGGCCGCTTCTAGGAAATGCAGCCACCCCTCAACCCTATAAATAGTGGCCGCTGGTTTCATTTTTTATCACAATTCCATTTGGTTCTCAATTCCTTTGAATCAGGTAATCACCTAACACATATATGAGGGTGTTTTAATTTGCGCTCATATCTCTAGTTTTGAAACCCAAATAGCCGATCCAAACTGTTAGATGTTTAATCTATATTAAAATGTGATTGGAGACCAAACCTTACATTTTTTGAAATTTTTTTATTATTTATTAAGATGGTTTGAAAAATGTTGTTTTTATTAAAATTCTGCACCATTAAAAAACAACGATTTTCAAACCATCTTATTTATAAAAAAATTTCAAAAAATGTAAAACTTGGTCTCCAAGTACATTTTAATATAGATTAAATATCTAACGGTTTGGATCATCTATTTTGAACTTTGAAACTAGAAATATGAGCGCAAATTAAAACACCCCCATTAGTTCACGAAGTAGCGTAGCCTTACTCTCTCTCTCTCTCTATATATATATATAGGCCATCTAAACATGCACTTAGTGTTTCCATACTCTCTTTGTACACAAAAGAAGATGACTCCAGACATTTTTTGGCGTATGCCTCCATGTTACATAGTAGTGTACCTTCTTTTTTACTGTATGATATTCAGACAGGTAAGGTATCTCATTGCAACAATGACTCAATTTACCAGTCATTCAGTTTTATATAAACCAATATTGGAAAAAGTCAGACATTTAGTTCTGGTGCCTGATCTCTTCAGGTTTCAGCACATGTGAAAGAATGCAGACAACAAGATGCATTATATCTTCTTCTTCATGTGAGGTGATGAATTTCACTGTCCACCAAAAAATAAGAAATCTAAGAGAGGATTTCTTATCAGTTCATAAGAGATGCCAAATCAAGAATTCAAAATTGGATAATCTGTCATTTTAGACTTCACCAGCATAGTATTAATTGTATACATGTCACTGGTTTTATCTGGCCAAATCTTCATGCCTAAGCAATGAGAAAAAAGATTAGTACGGTCCAGTACCATCTAGAACATACCTGTGCCAGACTATGAATTCTGAGGAAACATAAGATATATATTAACCATTTACGAGTACAATGAAACCAGTAAAACTAATTGTAATGATGTGATGATAATGGTGGTGGTGGTGGTGGTGGTGTAGTGGTCATAAAAAGAAAATAAGAGAGATTAATAAACCCCAGGGAAGAAGAGGGAACTCCCACTGCTGCTTTGGGACCGAGATCAAATAGGCACACACCTGAAAAACATTATATTTGAAAGTTATATCATATGTGGCAAAAGAATAATTAAATATACCTAAAGATACATATTAGCTTAGGCAGGCAAACTGTTGCAAAAAAAAAAAAAAATCATGGTAATGCAGATAATGCAGGCAAACTATTGTAATTTCTTTAGTTTTAGTACAGGTGACATAATTAAATTACATATAAACACAATATTATAGTTGACATAAACCAGACACAATCTGAATTGCCAGCAGGCCATAAAACTCAGGCGTGTTAACCCATCACGTGAGGATAAATCAGGTTGTGGGTTGACCCAGAAGTTGATTTCCTAAAATCTTAAGCATGAACTTCAATTGTTCTCGATACATACATACCAACATCAGTGAACTTATTTCTTATTTTTCTATTCTAAATAGAGATGCAGAGAAATTGGACATTTTAATTAACCAAAAAAGGTAAATGCTAAACAGGAGAAGTTGGGTCTGGATAAATATTTGCCAGAGAAAGTGGACGCATACCAGTATTGCAGCAGCAAGAGAGTCTGAGGAGGTTGTAAAAAGAGGAGAAATAGTGTCTTCTTCATAAAGTAGATCCATAATCTCCATGCATGTCTCCATTTCAATTGCTTCTCCAAGCTTTGATAATTCCCTGAAACGACAAACAAGAATTAGTTGTAATAATTACAGAAAATAAAAAATTATTACACAAGTCATGACTTTCAAAAAAAAACAATTTAATTTAAGATAGAAAAAAACCTGAGCTGAATAAAAAGATCTTCAAGGAAGAGAAATGCAATTTTGGATGTGCCTATATCATATCCCATCACCTGTAAAATTACATATATGTATTGGAAACCAAAAGTAGCTGCAATTTCAAACATAAAACAACATAATATATCTGCATGTTTTCAGTTAATAAAATAAAAAGGAAATGAAGCAGTTCCTAATACCTCCAAAAACACCAGCTCCTGCAGATACAACAAGAAACAAATATTTATGCTTGTACCCTTCTGAGAAATTTAAGATAATTAAATGACAAAATAAATGAAGACATACGGCATCACTGAAATCTCGAGATGTGAAGTGTTGGTCAGATATCAGCTTGTCAGACAATGCTTTGAGACTCCTAACTGATAGAGGCTTTGAATCATGAATCTATGAAATGAGCAGTTCAGCAATAAAATTTATTGCCGAACAGAAGTCAATTGATAAGAAAGTGCTTGAACTAAAAAGACAAGAACAAAAGTTCATTAAGAAGTGGAAGACAAGAATTATTTTGCATGATACAATAATTTACCTTATGAGTGTCCTTACTATTTACACGAAATGTATTTGTGAGGGTTTAAATATAGAAACTGCAATGGCAAATTATCACCATAAAACTCCCTCTTTTACCTTACTGGAGACCCAAATGGAAATGAGGACAAAAAGTTGTAAATTGCTCTCTCTTAAGTGCTCGAGTAACCAGCTTTTGCTTGTTTCAGCTTGCAGTTTTTTAGTATTATCTTGCCTGTAACAGCATTCACAGAGTTAATAGCAAGGCTGACCACTGAAAAAATTAACAGCTGTGAAAGTTGCATAAAAGCCCCTTGGTTTATGATATTTGCATCATTAAACAAATTTTGGAAAATTAGCATAATCGGTCCTTAAAAAGGGGTGTATTACATGAAATGACGAAACAAATAAGTATTAGACAAATCAGAGATACCTTTGTAGAGAGGGCATAAATCGGTCCAGAAAGAAGGAGAGGGAGGTGTATTTGACCATTGGTTTTAGTTGGAGATGCTGTTTCCAAAGAAAAGGAAAAGGAAAATGTATTACAGATTATACCTTTTCATGTCTGATCCATCAAGTTGGTATGTGCCTTGCAAATTTGCAGATGTATTAATCAGATTAAATACTTAGAAGGTTAACAATGGTCAATCAACTGGCGATACCCATGACGTGATTTTTAGGGGCGCGCATGCAATTTTGGATCAGAATTGGGGTTTATTTATTTGAGTTAAAATTTGAAATCGAAAGTTAGTGGGAAAGGAAAAACATACATGAGAAGCTTGAAAGTGAAATTGCAAGAAGCGCCTCGTCAAGCTGCGAGTCGCCATTGCTTCCATTTCTCTCTCTCTCTCGGATCTCCCTCGTCCACCGAACTTCTGGCGGGAAAGGTTTTCAAGGTTCCTTTCTTTGCTCTCTTTTATTATTTTTTTTCAATTAGAAGCTAGGAATCCTAGGCCTCGGATACGGCCCATACGGGTACACGACTCGATCAATCTGATAGTTGATGAGCAGGGATCCCGCATACAAATCATTGTGTTAAATTTTAATCAAAAATTGAAAACTTTAAATAGTAAAATGCATCTCTGTGGCCATTTTGGAAATTTCCATACATATCCATAATCCATGAGATGGGCTAAGATCCGGGCCGTTTATTGGGCCTAATCTTCTTTTGAAACGCAAAAGAGTAGTCGGACGAACTGGGTTGCGGGGAGGCGTGACCGCGTGAGGGTTTTTTCAGACAGACTAGCACAAAGTTATACGCTCTTTGTGGGGTTCGTATCCTATAGAAAAATAGAGCTGTTGTTATTTCCAAAGGAATAACCTGTTATTCAGATTCCAAGTTTCCAACCCTTCATATTTTTTTATATGCGAATTTTAACAAAGAAATTTTTTCATACACGAATCTCAATAAAGATCAATGGTTGGAACCAAAATAACATAATATTTGAGTTTAGATCCGAATTGTTCAATCATAATTCGGATCAATTCAATTGGAGGTGGAATTTTTTTTTATATTCGTGCTGAAGCAGATTGAACGATCTGATGTAAACTCAAAATTTATATGAATTCCTCTTTGTGTATACTTAATTGGATATGGAATCCACAAAAACTATCAAATCACTTCACATATTTAAACTGAGGAAGCAACTGGTGCTAGTTTTTTTTTTTGTAAAGTATATCTCTTCTTTCTGTTAAATTCCTTAATAGATGATTCCTCTCCTTGTGAATCCTTTACAAACATTCTTACACACACACACACACACACATATTTCTTTGTGAATCCTTCAACAGCACATCCCCTCAGAGGCAATTTTACAAATAATTTAGCTGCTTTATTGTACCAGTCAAATATGCTGAGCCTTCAGAACGCCTTAATGAGACCAAGTATGCAAAGAGGGGTACTTACAAGTTACAACTTGAAAAAATGTTTGATAATAAAATTGAGGGATGTGCTTGGTGTTAGCAGGAATTGTTCCCATTATTTATTCATTCATTTATTTATTTATGAGAGATGAAGGGAAAGGTAATTTGAACAATTAGCTGGGCTGGAGTGAAAACTGTGGGCTCTGATGGATCCCAATTCCCAACCCAGAGAAATAACTCCTATGAAACCTGTTTAAATTTGTGTGGAAAATGTTGAAAGTTCCAAATCTCTTTAAATTGAGCAACTAGATTATTAAAAGCAGGGGTGGACTTACATGTAATTAGGGAAGGTCAGTCGCCCCCCTCTCTTCTTTGATTTTAAGTTTTAATGGAGATCTATCGATTTCGACCGACTTCGACCCTCCTAAAATTATTTTTGACCTCTTCTCAATTTTTAATTTATAATTCGGGTAAATTTAAAATTCAAATTAAAAATAAGTTTCTTGAATCATAATTGATAATTAAAATTATAAGTTAATTAAAACATCATAAATTATAAGTCACAGCATTGGAAAATACAAGTTAAAACATTATTTTTTTATCGGGTATCCAATTGGTTAATGAGTTTAAATCCGATTCGTTATTCTTTTGCCTTCCAGATCCGACCCTGATTAAAAGGAAATTCAGTATCATAAGAAAAAACATAGGAAAAAAGAGGTAGGAAGGGCAACTAATGCAACATCTTTATCGGGACGAAGCCAGACTTTCAAACTATGAGGGTCACACTTAAATGAAGTCAATCATATTAATTTTTTATGTTTTGAATGAGAATCAATTTTACGGTATCCATGATATTTTGCTTTACAATATATAATAAAAACATACCTAATAATCAGATTTTGCAAATAAATGAGGTGAATTGACCCATTGATTCCGAGTGTATGTGCCCCTAATCTTTATCTTACAATAAGCTTTTATGACATTAGTTCATATCATAATTTTTTTCTTGAATTAAAAACAAAGAAAAACCATGAACGCCAATAAGCACCCGATATAGAGTTGGCCTAATATGACACTAGTGTTATATAAAACTAAATAACACCACATCTTCAACCCTTAGATCTGCTTTAAGATCCGTACAAAATGAAGTGCTTGAACAATAAAAGCAGATATTACGGATCTTAAAGCAGATCTAAGAGTTTAAGATGTGGTGTTATTTAGTTTTTATAACACTAGTGTCATGTTAGCCTAACTCGCTGATATAAGTTTGCTTGACTGGTTTGGCAAGTTTGAAAAAGCAATTACCTCACTAATGAGATCTTTGGGCATGCATGCAGCTCCTTAATTGGAGGTCACAAAGATCTCCCATTAAGTCAAAGGGGGCTGGCCATTAAAAGCACTTGTGTAATTGTACTGCATAATCTGCCGCCCCTTTTTTTTTATTTTGTGATGTCCAAATAACAAATTCAAACCATTAGATGTTTAATCTATATTATAATCTACTTAGAGACCAAATTTTACATTTTTTGAAATTTTTTTACTATTTATTAAGCGACTTTGAAAACCACTGTTTTCAATAAATTTCTGCAGTATTGAAATTAGCGGTTTTCAAACTAGCTTAGTAAATAGTAAAAAAATTCCAAAAAAATGTAAAATTTGGTTTCCAAGTAAATTATAATATAGATTAAGCATCTAACAGTTTGAATTTGTTATTTGGACATCAAAAAATAAAAAAAAATAGCGATAGCATCTCCGGCTAAAATGCTGCCAGCAGCAAATTAACCGGACCTATATATATATTTAATCTATTTTTAATTTTATATGTCCGCTTACCAAACATACCAACTAGTGATATCACAGGCAGGACTCAGACTAAATAATAATTTGTCATCCGAGACCACAAAAATAATATAAAGTTTAATTATGTGCAAGTCGCTTCTTTATGAGGGGAAATTAAGAAATATCAAAATCTGCAATATATATATATATATATATACAAGAAACTTCTTACAAATGTTATAAAATACAGTATATAGTCCTTGATCAAACTACTATATATAGGAGACAGATTTACATTACATTGTCAAAATTTTAAATTGGCTATATGAACAATTTATGTCAACTTATGGTATATAAATTATATTTTGCATGCATGGAAAAATTGATGCATGTAGAATATAATATATGTGGTGTAAAGAAGTTGATCAAACTTCTTTGAAAGACAGATCTTACATACAGCTCTCAAAAATTATCAACTGATGATGCTATCTTTGGAGATCGGTTAAATGCTTTCTGCATAGGTTGCACTTCTTTTGTAGTCCTTCATTGGAAATACCTCGCCATGGCTGATCACAATATTCTTATCATGCCTCTCAGATAAGAAGAAACTTCTCAAAGAATTCAAGTTTCTTAAAGCATCAACATCCACAGAAAAGAGAGCTCTGACAGGTCGGTGATCAGACAGCTTGGATTCCCACCGATCATAATAAATTTGCTTAAATCCTTTTCCATTCCAGAGAATTCGGTCACACCTTCACAAAATAAAATCATATTTTAATTTCACTTATGGCTATGAAATGTTCACATTAATTATGATCTCATGATGCATGCCGTTGGTACATCTATGATTTAACTTGAAATTAAGAGTCATGATGTGGTAGGAAACTTCATTATTTTTATGGCATTCAGATACATATATAATATTTTACTATTGTATTCAAATTAACGATGGACAATGCTATACGTATTTTTCTTTAAGGTACGTTTGGATTACATGAAAACAGCGCTACTCTCCAGGTTAGCTCTATTTTTGCTAATCCGTCCAAACAGGGGCGGATTTACGTGTAACTAGGGGTACTATCTTACCACCCTATGATTTTAAAATTAATAATTATATATATTAAAATTTAGTTAATTTTTTTGAACTTTTATATAGTCTAGCCCCCCTTATAAAATAACAAAAGTGTATTGGTAATTTAGTGGTTTATACTCTAATTGGTACGTGCAAGATTATGAGTTCAATTTTCACTAACTACATTTTTTTTGTCTTTTTCACATATTATATTTTATGGATTAACCCTCTCTATTCAAAATTTCTAGTTCCGTCCTTGTACCCAAACAATGAGTTAGTGCTAACTCCAGGTTAGCACTCTTTCCGCTATTCCGGCCATTCATCCAAATCCAAATGTACATAAATTATCTTTAGATAAGGAGAGAGGATTGATGTTGTGGAGAAACTTATTTGATTCTTTCAAACGTAGATCTTACTTTTATCTTACATCTAATTTTATAGTACATATTTTTAAACATAATTTTATTCAAATTAAAAAATTGAAATTATAGATGTGTTCTGAAACATTTGGATAGGACATTTATCAAATTTGGGATAAGTTGACAAACGTTTACATCATGTTTGATTGTGGCATAAAGGGTGGAATAAGGAGTTTAGACCTCGTTATTCCACTAAATGTGCATTAATTGAGCCGGACTAAGAAGGCATAAGCTGATCTTTAGGCCGGTCTAAATTAAACCACCTCACATTGTGATTTAATTTTATTCCACTTCGTGGTCTAACTTGAATAATTATAATAATATTTTATTTGTATATAATTAGTCTATTATTATTAATTATTATTAGTATAGAATTATATAATTAATATCTTATATTGTTAATATATTAAATAATTATTATAATAAGATTATATAATTAATATCCCTTTATTAATAATAATTATTAATATAAAATTATATAATTATTATATAATATTGTAATATACTATAGTTATTATTAATATATTAATATTATGTAATTAGTATCTTATTAATGATATATAACTATATAATTAATGCGTTATATTGTTAATATATTAAATAATTATTATAATAATATTATACTATTTTCTAGTTATTATTAATATATTAAAATAAATAATTAGTATCTTATTATTAATATATAATTTATAATTAATATCCTATATTGTTAATATATTAAATAATTATTATAATAATATTATATAATTGATATTTTTTATTCATAATTATTATTAATATTTAATTATATAATTAATATGTTATATTGTTAATATACTAAAAATTATTATAATTTGTATTAATATATTAATATTATATAATTAGTATCTTATTATTAATAATTATTATTAATTTATAATTATATAATTAATAATTAATATTGTTAATATAGTAAATCATTATTATCATAATATTATAATATATTATAGTTGTTATCAATTTATTAATATTATATAATTAGTATCTTCTTATTAATAATTATTATTAATATATAATTATATAATTAATATTTTATATTGTTAATATATTAAATAATTATTTTAATAAGATTATATAATTAGTACCTTTTTATTAATAATTATTATTAATTATTAATTATATAATTAGTATTTTATTATTAATATATAATTAATATTTTATTTTATTATATATTAAATAAAAATAATAAAAATAATAATAATAATATAATATATTACGGTTACTAATTAATATTTTATTTTATTACATATTAAATAAAATTTATAATAATAATAATATAATATATTACGGTTACTATTAATATATTAATATTATATAATTAGTGTCTTATTATAAATAATTAACCAATTTAGACTTTCAAAATTTTAGTCCTCCAACAACTCTAACCTAATAAGGAATACTTTAAGCTATGATTTAACTTTAGGTCTCAACTAAACACGAATAATATAAACCAACCTAAATTGAAATAACCATTTAGGTCTCCTTAGCTTTAGGCCACAACCAAAAATGGGGTTAGTCTTCAATCAAAAGTTTATTTTTTTATGATAAATGACCAATTAAATGCTAAATTGACTTAATTAAATTTGATGCCCGTCTTATCTAAACAATTGAAAACACATCTATAACTACATTTTTTTTTTAAAATATATACCATAAAAATGGATGTATCCTAAAATTATCCTAAAAATAAAATAAACTTATATACAGTGTCATAAAGTGAGCAAGTTATTTAACACAGCGACTAACTGTATGTGAAGTTGTATGCAATTTTGACTTACCATGCTGGAGCTCTCAACTTCTTTCCTTTTTGGCCTTGGATGCAGTCGTAATAAGTGTCGGAGTTGGGAAAATATTTGTAAGTCGGGGAGAATGTTATTGTTCCCTCTTTCCATTCTTCCAAGGCCCTACCAGAACTGACCTCTCCTCGCAACTACACCAGAAATTTTCTATGTTACTTTTTCCAGAATTGCATAGATATAGACTTTCTTAACCTAATATATCCATTTATTTATTGACTTTCAGGTGTGGAACTAGAAAATTGAGATAGTGGAGCTGGATAAGTGTTCTGCAATTTCTTTTTACGATAAGGGCTAATTGTATATTTTTTTATAAAATTTAAAAAATTTGAAGGACAAAATTGGAAATTTTCAATTTATTGGAGATGCTTAGCAAGCATTCCTTCCTCTCTATCCGCTTCAGCCCCTGTTGACTTTGGTCATATGCCTTTTATATTTTGTTTGACTTTTATATCTTCTGATTGATTTTTATTTGGTAATAAGAATTGTTAATTACCTGATCATTTTCTAGCAAAGTTTTCCACTCTTTCTGTTGTACCAGAGACCTTGTTCTTGATTCTGGCAAGGATATCCTGTAGTTCAAATCTCCAAGTAATACTACTCGACTGCATAGAAACATAAAAAATGAATATAAAATATACAGTATTGATAAATGAAGCATCCAAAAGTCAAAGGCTATAAACCCGTTGGTCATTGATCATGATGCAACATATTGGACTTTACTGACATGCATATGTATAGCGAATTTTTCATCTGAACTTTGCACTAGCTAAAAGAGAATATATCACGCCATGTATGTTTTTCCTTTCATTTTTTTTTTTTTCCATTTTAAGATAAGATCGAATACGACTTCTATATTGCTAAGTCATTTCTTATTTGAACTTCCATTGATAATTTTCATTTCAGTTGTGGGCAATGATACTTAAATTATACATGGACCCTTGGAAGTACTTATAAACATGCATGGCCTTTCCAAACACCTCGGTACAGGTGTATATTTGCAAAAGATCCGTTTTATAATAAAATAGTGCTGTTAATTAAAGAAGCAGGTAATTATTTAGACAGTAGGAAACAGATTTGTAATTTTGTAGTAGTTCAACTCATATCACCATCACATGAATCACGGCACTTAATATCATAATGAAGGAAAAAAATATAACACATAAGAATGGTTCTAATTAAAAAAGTATTGGTTGGCTTAAATTAAAATATTAATACCAGTAACTATGTACCTGGACACATTTTGGTAATGCTTATTAATGGGGATAAAATCAATTTCAAAAGAAAAAACAGAAATTAAAATAGGGACGGCCAGAGATACTCACTCATGATCAAGGATCTTCTGTGGCAAGTTGAGGAAGTGGCCTCGTGGGAAGGTTGTTCGGGAGAGAATTTCCAAGGTGTCTGAATTCCTGCAACCTTCATCCCTTTCTTTCCCTCCTGAAGCCAGGTGGCAACACACAAAGCAAAAGGTAGTCTCATGCAGCCAAAACCTTACTGAGACTGCACCCTGTGTGCATGATTTGGTAATTAGATTAGCTAGCTGAACTAGTAAATAGTCCTGTTCACTGTTGGTCCCGACAACATAGTGTTATTGCAATTATTTATTTATGTTTGCTTTTATGGTCATTAGGAAGTACCTCGAGTATTGTCATCTGATCATTGATGATTTTTTTTTGTCAATGTTACTGTTTCATAACTTTTATTTGATCATCACCATACGACTAGTTGACGGGAAGATATAAGTATAACTGTAATTGTGATTTACTGGTATTGCTAACTAACACTATTGACTACTCTGATTTGGCCAAACTGATGAATATGAATGTGTTATTTTTTACAAATTTCCCCTTTATTGATACAATGCACTGGCATCTCTTTCTTTTTCTATGATGGTGATACCTTGCTAGCTTAGGATTTGTTAAAAAAAAATTGGATTTTCTCTGTTGTCATTACAAAATATTAAAAATATATATACCTTGTTTCCTAGGCACCCCATCATACCGCAACCAACACAAGAAATGCTCGTCCTGCGAATATATCTGCAGAGGTCTCCACGAACCCAAACTGACACCAGTATACCAACCATTTGTTTGCTGATGATGCATTGAAAGTCTTGCACAAAGCTTGAAGCATCCTTGACCGGGTGCACTTTTTGTCTCTCTCCTCCCTTGAGTTCTTGCTCTTTTGGAGAGTTGGAGAGAGATTTATTGAGCGTTGCTCTAATCAGGGAGTTCCATTTCATGGTTACCTTGCTCTTCTCAGGTCCAAGGATATTTTTGGCACTAAGGGGAACAATCTCTTGAAAACTATATCCATTTATCATACATGAAATATCAGTTTTTTTTTTATTTTTTTACTTTCATGGGTATTAGTGCAAGACTGTTATGTATCTCGGGTAACCCGGCCCTCCTAAAATTGATATAGCATTAGAATTGCTACCTCAGGTTTTTTTTTTTTTTTTTCAAAATAAAACACTCTGGTTACCCTACTTCCTATTTTCATGAATTACTTATTGCTAACTATTTCAATCTCACTCGTGAGATATAATTTTGTCTGTTCATTAGGTATGTCATTTTATTTCTTTTTATTGAGTGTGTGTGTGTGTGTGTTTTAGACTAATTATCTATCATTTTTTTGATGAAATTATCTATCATGTTGTTGTTTGAACCAGAATGCATAATATTTAATTAGGGCTCTCAATTTTGATATCTAATGAAACTAAAATTATACATAGTTATTATATAATCATATTGGGTTGAAAAATATGATAAGATTAATTACCCTAAAACATAGATGTCATGGGAGTTATTTCTTGTATCCAGCCAATCTTCCAAATTCAAATCATCTGGCGGGACGATGCCTCCTACATTCCATGTACTCGCAAATAGCCTTTCATACATAATTTGTAAGAAGATTAAAGAAGTTTAAAAAAAAAAAATGGGACCTACATAAGAACTTTTTTAAGAACTATAGAAAAAAAAAGTGCCCAAAAAGGTTTGTTTGGTTCAGAGTTCAGACTTTCACTGTGTATTGTTAAGAAAAACAATTGAGGAAAGAACAGGGGTCAAGCCCCCATTTCATTGATCAAAAGGCGGGTTACAATATTGTTGAAAATTTTGTTTATGAAATAAAATCTCACTTTGTTACTTGAATATGTTTGTTACAGAAATCATACCCTTTTTGTAAAACTCAAAAAGTTGAATAACAAACACAGTTGCCAACTTTTTATTTATGCATACTATGGTCCCAAAAACTATACATAATATTGAAAGCTAAAAGTAGTGATGATAATCTTACTTGTATGTAAGGGGATCTCTTTTGCTTTCTTGAGGCTGCTTCACTGTTTGCTGATCGTCAGATATAACTTTATCACAGCTCGGGAAGTCGGCAAGAAAGGAATTGTTACTCATAGGCCTCTTGAAAAGCTTATTTGCTACCAATCTTGGCCAATTCACCTAAGAAAAACCATGCATAGTTGGACATGAGCTATAGCAATATTATATATAGAACACATGGTTGTGTATTAGATTTGGGGACTTACTTCATCTCTTTGATTGTGAGCCATAGTCGTTCGGTAAGGACAGATAGTTTACTGAGAGAAGAGGAAGGAAACAATAGCGGCTAGATATGCTATATATAGATTATTATTACATAATATATACTTGGTTGGATTCTTGCATATGCATTTCTGCTGGGGACCCCCAAATAGATAAATTTCTTTAAACACTACAAGTTGGAGAGAGAAATTAAGAGAAGGGGGTGGGGAGACTACCCTAGTGTCAATTGTCAAGCACAAAAATATTGGCATCAATGCCTGGGATATTTTGCGATCTTTTGGGATATTTTGAGAGCAAGTAGATCAATCCTAATGTAAAATAAGAATCCAAATTTTACAGGCATTAAATAATAGAAATGCGACTAACGAGTGCTAGCTATAAGGGTGTCAATAAGTACGATACGGATAGGTGAAAACATTTTCATACTCATACTCACTAAGATTAATCTTACCCATATCCTACCCTTACTCGTTAAGATTTGAACTTATCATATTCTACTCTTATCCGTTAAAATCATCGGGTAACGAAACGGTAGTGGGTAAATAACGAATAATACAACTATAATAATTAATTTTATTATATTTACAAATAGAACATCAAAACTCATTTGTTTCGCACATATACAATGATATTACTAATAAAAAATGAAAATAAAAATAATTGTGCAATCAATAACTAAATTATATTTTTTATAAAACAAGAAAATTCAAAAACAAAAATATATATTTCGAAAATTTTAATTATTTAATTAAAGAATAAAATATACAAATAAAAATAATATATTTAATATTTTCCTTACAACTAAAATAATACACTAAATAATAAAACTACTCACTAATTATTGCTCAAATATTATCATATTTTATATAATTACCCAATAGGATAACGGGTACAAATTAAATAGCCTATACCCGTACTCTTATCCATTTAGCTAACGAAAAAAAATCATTGTCCATACCCATACTCTATAAGCTAATGAAAAAAAAATCTTATCTATACCCGCCTTATCAAATACAGTTGGGATCGGATAAACGGCTAAAAGGGTTTCATTGACACCCCTGGCTAGCTATCTGTTATAAAAAGGGATAGTAACAAGAGATAATTTAAAGCAGTAGTACAAGAACAAAGCAAAGCTTAGACCGGAGCCAAAAAGCAGCTGAATTGAATTCTGCAAACAATTTTTAATTACGTTTGTTTGAACATTTTGCTCATCAGACCCTACAAATCTTTTATTGTGCATTTTGCGTCATATAATCAATGTTAGGTCAATGTGGTAGGTCTTTTAGGTGGGTAATTAATGGCAATCAAATCCTTTTTTTGGACTGATAATTGGGTCAACAGCTGTACTTTCTTCTCTGTGTTTACTAAATTATTTTCTATATTTATGCACTAATCCAAATGTGACATTACAGGAAGTTTGTGTTGCCCAAGGGAAAAACATTAAGTTGAAAAGAGTACTTCATGGGGTCTTGTTGCAAGATTTTGCAGGAACTGCTTGATTTAATTAATAAAACTCAGCTTGCTTCATCCTCTGACATTCTCAGTGGAGACGGAAAAATACTGTATTTATACTACGCACTCAACTTATATATTTTTAAATTTCAGAGGGTTCAAACCTTATCATGCCATGCTGTGGTTGAAATTACCAATTCCTCATAAAATAAAATAAAAATTATGTGGTTGTTTAGTAGGTTAAAATTCTGACAAAATATGTACTTTTAAAGAAAAATTGGGTTGGGGACTCCAAATGCCATGTGTGATGATTCAAATTCTGTTGAGACAAGAGACCATCTCTTTATTACTTGTTCTTGTGTTCAATCTTTATGGTCCTGGCCAGGGGATGTTTCCTTGCTGCACAAAACTTGTGCTCTTTCATTGACATTTTAGATTATGCATTATCTCGTAGCAGTGGTCATTGTTCAACTTATTTATTGGTTGTATGCAGTGAGTGCCACATGTTGGTCCATTTTGAAATTGAGTAACAACATGTGTTGTAGAGATACTTCTACTAATTCTAACAGAAATTTGATTTTGAATATATGTGCAGTGATTCAGTACTGGGCAAGTAACATGAAAGCCCAGGTGCAGTGTCATCTCAATAGGTGGATGCCCTGAGAATCCACAGTCCCCCCCCCCCCCCCCCCCCCCCCCCCCCCCACACACACACACCCCACCACCGTCATTGGCAAATCCACATAGATATTTAGGTCGGTAAGTGTTTATCTCTGGATTTGAATTTTTTATTTCGACCCAGTATTAATTTTTCAATATGCCTACCTCTGATCCAAGTTAGTACAATTCTTGAAGTGATTCTTTTTGAGTTTTGATCAATTTTACGTATTTAAATTTTTTTCAGATTTGCAATACTCTATTTTGTAAATATAATGAAAGAGAATAAGAAATGTTTGACAGTGAGATTTATTATTACAATTATAAGAAGATGGGCCGGATGAACTTTTTGTGCCTTTTACTATTCATTATTTATATTTCAGTTAATTTTTTTTTATCTAAGTTTTGATTTTGATTTGTTATTGGCTCAGAACAGTCCCACTTTGAATTATATCAAACAAACTTTTAATTAACTTAGGAAAAATATTTCAGTGTTGTATCAATCGATTTTATAATTGTAACATATTTTATAATGAGCATAGTTATAGGAATTGAGTTGTAAATGTGTACCCAACAAATTAATGGGTTTGAACCCAATCAGTGCCCTACCCTGACATAAATTATGGATCCCCATGACCACCGTAGAGCATCCCCCAGATGAACATTAGAGGATGGAGGGGCTTGAGAATGAGTTGCTACCACTGGTACCATCTCACAAATGACAATATCTTTCTACTAAATCAAAGTCTGATAAACAATTCTTGTTAGTTTTTGTCAACCATAATTTTTAAACATTTATTTACGTATTATTTATATAATGTTTAGCCTTCCAAAAATTAACCAAAAAGCGCGGCTATTTATCAAATAAACTTGACAAATAATAAGATATAGACGGCTATTTCCTCCTTTTATGCGGAATTTGACGTCTAAATATAACGTAATTTCAAAATCTTGGAGGACATGGATGCGAACTTTTTGCTATCTTTTTGCAGTAACTAAAAAACCCACTTTGCCTAAATTACCAGTTATCCACTAAGACATTGCTTGTGGGCTCTCGTCTCTTTCACTCTGTCCTTATCATTTATCTCTTCAGTTCGTCTTTAGTTTCATTTACAATTAAACATTCAACACTAAATTTTTATAATAATGTTCTATTTGCACTTAAAAAGTGGCGCAACTTTTAGCTAGCATAATGCATGTATTTTATTGAGGGTTGCTATCAAGGTTTTAAATAACGCATAACAGCATTTAGTGGTATTGAGTCATTTATCATTTAGTGTTTTGATATAATAACAATTAATTATGAGTGTTTTGATATAATAATAATTAATTATGAGCGTTTATCATTTATTTAAGTGCAATGCTTCTAAAGCACCAGGGCCAGATGGTTTTTCCTTTGCATTTTATCAGGTTGGTTGGGATTTTGTCAAATCATATTTGTACAAACATTTTGCTTCTTTTTATTTTCATGACATTGATATTTCTAAACTTAATCAAGCTTATGTATGTCTAATTTCTAAGTAGCACCTTCTATTTCTAATTACAGGCCTATTAGCCTAATTAATTATAGTTTTAAGCTTACTGGAAAGATGTTGGCTGATAGGTTTGCTAGGGTTATGGACTTTTTAATTGATAATACACAAATAGCTTTTATAAAGGGTAGAAACATAATGGATAATGTTGTTGTGGCATGCAATAGAGATTTTACATCATGTTAGGGTGTCAAAATCAAAAGGTCTTCTTTTTAAGTTAGATTTCGAGAAGGCTTATGACCTTATTAATTGGGACTTTTTGTTTGAAGTTTTAAAAGCAAGAGGATTTGGGAGACTTTTCGAAGGATATTTTGTCTGGTAGTTGAACTTGCATTAGCGTCAATGGCTTCAATTAAGTGACTATTTTGGTTGTAGAAGAGGATTACGACAAGGGGATCTTTTATCTCATTTTTTTTTATATTGTAGCTGACTCTTTAAATATAATTTTAAGTAATGTTAAACAGGCTAGATATTTAAAAGGATTAGATAATTTTGAAGGGGTTGGGAATATCTTAAATTTGCATTTTGGAGACAATACACTTTTATTTTTAGAGGTCAAAGATAGCATGGTAGAAACTTTAAAACTCTTACTTTCTAGTTTTGAAAACATGACTGATCTTAATATTAATTATCATAAAAGTGTGATGATACCTCTAAATATTAGTGAAGTTGAAAGTAATAGATTAGCGAATATTTTTGGTTGTATTGTTTCTCAGTTACCAATTACTTATTTAGGGGCTCCTATTCATTGGAAAACTATACCTATTGAGTGTTGGAATGTGTTGATAGACAAAATAAAAAAACGATTGCAAGGATAGAAGAGCAACTTATTTTCCATAGGAGGTAGAGTTACTTAATTATGTCATTTTAACAATTTTTCTTTTGATTATTCAACTATTGATGATTATGGTTTATTGACAAAGATATTCCTTTAAATGATAGATTAATGGTAGAATTACTTAGAAGAGTTGTATTGTGGTCAATATGGTTAGGTAGAAATAAGTTATGTTTTCAAGGAGTTATAACGAATTATAAATTAGTAGGGGTTCAAATTATAGCTTTAGCGCATTTTTTGGATAAAGACTAAATGCTCTGGTTCATTCTTGAAGTTATCTCTATTGCTTCTTACTGATATTGATCAAATTATAGTATATTATGTGAATATATTATTGCAGGAGGGGCAGCATGGTCAGGAAGGAGTAATCAAGGGTTGTTGTCTATTAATGGATCCGACCCAAACATGAATCAAAGTGAAGTAATAGAAGAGTAGGGCTCGGTTTAGTTTTGAGTTGTTGGTTTCTGATTTTAAGGGGGTTGTTTTGTAATATCATAGTTTTGTGTGTGTGTGTGTGTGTTTAGTTAGAGATCTTTGCTTTTTTTGATTAAATGCTATGTTGTAGCTTGTATTGCTTTAAATGTATGTTTTACATTTGTAGTTTGTTCTTAAAGGGTATGGTACCAGGATTCATATGACAATGTAGGTTTCTTTTATAAGAGATTAGTAGTTTGTCCACTTTTATCCAAAAAAAATAAACATTATGATATCGATATGTTTTGTTAAATAATTTTTTCCACTGAACTCATAATTATTACTAACATATCTATATATAATGAGGAGGGATCAAGTTACAACATTTTTTGAGTTACAACAAGTTACAACAAGCTTTTTTTAATTTTTGAAAGTCCAAATTGTCGATCCAAACCGTTAGATATGATCTCTACAATAAAATGTGCTTGGAGACCAAATTTTACATTTTTTGGAAATTTTTTACTATTTATTAAGATGGGTACAAAAACTAGTCAAATTCAGACCATTGAATTTTGTACCCATCTTAATAAATAGTAAAAAAATTTCAAAATATAAAATTTGGTCTCCAAGCACATTTTATTGTAGAGATCACATCTAATGGTTTGGATCGACGATTTGGACTTTCAAAATTAAAAAAAAGTTTGTTGTAACTTGTTGTAACTCAAAAAATGTTGTAACTTGATCCCTCCTCATATATAATAATACAACAAATATCAGTGCTATCGTTTAAATTAAATTTTGTGATATTAACATAAATGAAAATTTACCACGCAGTATATATATATAAAGAGGAGGGTTCAAATGCACTCAAATTTTTGTGCACCCAAATGCATCCTATCTTTCAAATCCCTGTTCTCTGTTTTCAAAGTCCGGATAGTCAATCCGAACCGTTAGATTCGATCTATATATTAAGATGCGCTTGGAGACCAAATTTTACATTTTTTGAAATTTTTTTACTATTTATTAAACCACTTTGAAAATCACTAATCCAATGGTCCAGAAAATATAAAATAAGCTATTTTCAAAGTGGCTTAATAAATAGTAAAAAAATTTCAAAAAATATAAAATTTGGTCTCCAAGCACATCTTAATATATAAATCGCACCTAACTGTTCAGATTGACTATTTGGACTTTGAAAACGGAGAAAAAAAAATTTGAAAGATAAGATGCATTTGAGTACACAAAAATTTGAGTGCATTTGAACCCTCATATATAAATACAGGTATAGTAAATAAGTTCGGTCCTTTTTTTAATTTAGAATATCAATATGCACATCATAAAAGTTAGAATCCAGTTGAGTTGTAGTCGGATAATATTTTTTGCCATGACTAAATGGGCAATGGTATTATCGGGATATATTAGTAATTCAACCTATTAATATTTTTTTATTAAAGATAGTATTTGACATACTTAATGAAATGGAAAAGAATTTTGTTTATTATTTTTTAAAATGCTATATTGGTAGTAGGGTATGCATGAACTTTTGTGTAAAATAGGAATTGGTTTTTGTTATATGTAACTGTCAGCTATATGTATAAAAATGAATTAAGAATTGTCTTATTCTTCTTCTATCCTGTTAATAGGATCTAGATTTAAATTAAAAACATTTTTCCTTTTTTTTCAAAAAAGAAACTTCACCCCTTGTTAGAAGAAAATTATAGATTACCTGAGAAACTTGTATAAAAAGAGAAACTCCGCCCCTTTTTTTATATAAAAAAAGGCCGTCCATGGTCGCTTATTGGATGACTAATAATAACAAAGGAATGACAAGGAAACCTGCACGGGGCGGAGGTTTTAAAAATGATATAATCGGCCAAAATTACAGTTGTTTTTCTTAAAAAAAAATAATACAATTTATAGAAGCAAAAAAGAAAAGAAAGTACTTGTGACATATGAAAAATGAGTTCTGTCGAATATTTTCTATCTGGGATAGGAAATGAGGTTGAAATTGCTTCTCAAATACAATTAATAGATTGATTAATTTGCTATTACCCGATAATATATAATGACAACTTTCCCACTCCGTCAATATTTTTAAGATTTCTTTTTCTACCACTTAGCAGTGGTAGTAGCTTGGATGTTTAGTAATTATTCTGATATTACTAAACTTCATCTTTTTGCTTATGACAATTATTCGTATTCATTTGTTTTAGAATTATATATGTTTAGAGAGGAATAATCTGTTATTGATATCTTTTAAATAAAATTATGAGTGAGTCTATGGTACTATGCATATCATGGGTTGGTCCGTGCTACGGCTTAATATTCGAGTTTTCAAAATTCTAATGGTCAATTCAAACCATTCATCTTGTTCTCCATATTAATATGTGTTTGGAAACCAAATTTTATATTTTTTGAAATTTTTTTACTATTTTTTTAGATATTTAGAAAATCACTTGATCTGAAAATTCTGGACCATCCAAAAACAGTGATTATCAATAAATCTAAAAAAATAGTAAATTAATTTCAAAAAATGTAAAATTTGATCTCCAAATACATATTAATATGGAGAACAAGATGAACGGTTTGGATCGACTATTAGAATTTTGCAAACTTGAATATTAAGCCGTAGCACGAACCAACCTGTGATATGCATAGTATCATAGACTCACTCTAAAATTATTATTATATTGGTGATTAATTTTTGTTAGCTGATATATATTTTATAATGACATAATTGTTAGTTTGTAATAATCTAGAAGTCAATAATACGATAATTTATCATAAAGTTTTGTTCATGAATTGGATGATTAATATCATTTTGTTGCCTTGAGTATTATTGCATTTATGGATCATTTCGAGTTCATGACTGAAATTGTGAAACTCCATAATATAGATGATATATACTCTTAATCTTAAAAGGTCACTGACCAAGGTAATTAGCAGGAACACTAATTACCGCTATAAGGTTAGTATGTGGATTAAAAGATGGTTAAGTTTTACAAACCACCTGACACGAGATGTCATTTTAATCACATAGATACATGTTCTAGGAATATGGTATTTGACAGACCTCGAATGAAACATTAAATAGAATTGTGTTCGTGTCATTTATGTTTTCATTCAGTGTCACGTTCTACAGTATGAGGTATTTATCGTTCCCACTGAGAAATATGTATGTGTGATTGTTATCCACCGCTATCCGTAAAAAGCAGTCATAACGGTAGCTTTTCCATATGTATAGCTTAGCTGAGGAAGTGATAGTTTACCAAGAATACTATTTGTCCCTCGTATTTTATACGAGCTATAGCATCACTGGGCCCCTTGGTAGAGTAAGATTATCAGCGCGCGGTATGATTACAAGAGTAATCATATTTGATAATCTGCTCAAGATCAAGAAAATATTAAGTTTACAAGGATGACACACACCTACCTTGAAACTAATCTGATAGCTATGTGACAAAAGAATTAATACGAGTAAATTGTTTACTGGATCGTGATATTGTACTGTACAGCATCATCTGTGTAATTGGATGGTCATGATGTGTTGTCAGATGCCTCTCATGATTATAGAAGTTAAAACAGTTTTAATTCTATTTACCAACATAACACAGATCCTATTGGGTCACACCATATAGGAGTTAATCGGAGAATCTTATTGTGATTGATTATAAATTGGTTATAATCAATAGTAAGATGGTTATAATTAATTATACGTGTTATAATTAAATTATAAATGTTATGTAAAAATAACAAGCGAAAACATTGGTTAATTTATAAACGTGTGTGACACGTTATATAAAAGTTAACCGGTTAATTTATAAATGTGCAGGACACGTTGTATAAATTACCGAAACAACAAACCGCAAGAAAAATATATATATAATTGTTCAGAATAATTATACGAATATTATTTGTGTTCGGGCCGAGGACATTCGGGTCTTTTCAGATTCGTCCTTATCCGCATGACATGTCATCGATCCTATCCAGATGACACGTCATCGATACCGAAATAAACAACCGCAAGAAATATAATTGTTCAAAATAATTATACGAGCATTATTTGTGTTCGGACCGAGGGCATTCGGGTCTTCAGATTCGTGCTTATCCGCATGACATGTCATCGATCCTATCCAGATGACACGTCATCGATCTTATCCACATGACACCTCACCCCCCTAGGTGGTATGCCTTGTCATAGGGGTATTTTGGTCTTTTCACACCATTTTAGAGGCTATAAATAGAGGGGTGCATGAGAGGATTAAGATACTAATTCACTTGTATCGTTTCGTGCAGAATCGAATCGGTATTTTCTCTCTTTCTCGGTTTCTCTCCCAAATAGTGTTTCGGTTGAGAAAAGAAAGTTATACGTAGTTGACGTATAATCTTGCGGGTTGTTGTGGAGTATATTTACGGGATCGATGAATAGTGTTTTACCGAATTTCGCGGTATGTCAGTTTTGCATATTGATGAAACTGAGCAACCGAAAATTCGTGTTTACGAGTTTTCGTCTTTTCCCTGTGAATAGTGTTTTTGCATAATTCCGCGGTTTACGGTATTTCTGGCAGAAGAAATTAACCGCTCTCTGGTTAGTCCTGGTGGATAACCGATAGAGGCATCAGACGTCTGATGCTCCGAGACGAGTCAATTCCTTCCGTGATGTAGTTCTACACGCTCGGTCTGCATTCCAACTGTGATTTGGAAACAAGGTATAAATATGTTATATTAATCTATTTAATTGGTAAGTAGATTAGAGTTTTAGAAATCAATCATGGAGTAGATCTGTAAAAGGATTAAATTGGGTTTTGATGCCAAAGGAATACTGAAGGTGGACCGCCTTGGAAAGTTTCCTGACATACCCCATTTAATCCTGAGCTTAAGTTGGCCGTAGAAATTTTTGTTCTACGGTCATTCCGCACCTTAAGCCTAAACGAGTTTTGGTTACCGCGAAACCCCAAAAGTGGTATCCGAAACCCAACAATAATAAGTTTAATATGAGAAAAAAATATTGTGTTCATCGTAATAATTAAATATCTTAATTATATTTGTATTATGTGTTATTTTTAGTTTCTAATGATAAAACAATTTATTAATTAATAAGTTAATTTTACGATAATATTTAAATTAGGCATTTAAATTAGAGAAAAGGTTTATGTTCACTGGGTTTTGTCCATCATCTGTCCACAATCTAATCTAAATTTGTTCTAACTGTCGATCCTTACCTTCTTCTAACCACTTCGTCTTGCTATTTAAACACCCGAACCCTCAAATTAGAATTCTCAAAACTAATCGCCTCATCTTATTTTTCTCTTTGAATCAGATCGGTCTCTTCTCTTTGAATCTAATTGGAGATTGATCTCGAGAGAGATAGCAATACTTGTCAGATTGATCGAGAAAGAGATAGAATCAGCAGAGTAGGAATCGAACCTGATATTGTGGGAGATATAGGAATTGAAGAATCAGCAGAGTCAATTATTGTGGTGAACAGATTTTTTGTGTGGTGAGGAAATGATGAATGTATGTATAGATTTAGAAATTTTACAGTATACATGGTATTATTTTGTGGTTTATATTTTGAAATTTTAAAATATACATGATTCTTTGCAGGTTGTAGTTTAAGCTGAAATGTAGCATTTTTTACATTTTATCTTACAGTATACATGGTATTATTTATGGTTTAGATTTAAAAATTTTACAGTATACAAGATTCAATTGAAAATTTACAGTATTATTTGAAAATTTTACAATATACAAGATTCAATTTTACAGTATACAAGATTCAATTGAAAATTTTACTGTATACAAGATTCAATTTTATAGTATACAATATTCAATCAAAAATTTTACTGGATACAAAATTCAATTTTACAGTATACAAGATTCAATTTTACAATATACAAGATTCAACCCAGTGCATACACTAATAACTAGCTCTAACTGCCAATAACCGCTAATAACTAACTCTAACTGCCAATAATTTCCTATAACTGTAATTTCCGAAAGTACAGTTTGAAAGTACATTTCTTTTCTCGTTGTAATTTTTTTTAACTATCATGGGACCACTTCAAATAGTTGCTAAATGTTTTGTAATTAACTGATATATCTTATGTGATATATTGTATAATTATACAGCATGTAGAAGTAATTTTACAGTATTCGCATAAGTCAAAACTGTGGATAAATTGTGGACAATTAGATGCTTTCTTTTCACCCCCATCAAGCCCTTCAAATTCTATTTTTAATGTCCATATAGGACCCGCTCCCCTCTCATACAGGTTTTGAACCCACGATCTCTCACACAGAGAGTGTTGCTCTTTGTTGCTAGATCAAATGTTGGTTCTTCCTTCGATGCCCTCTTTCTATTTTTTTTTTTTTACTATAATATATGGAGTCTGTATTTGTTGTTATGATTATGATTTGTAAGTCATCTACAACGGAGAACTAACCTTTAGTCGATAGACTAAAGATGTCTTACATGTGAGAAGTTACAGATTTAAAACTCTAATAAAAAATTTCTTGTTGATATTAAATAAATCGGTTGCTTAACTTTCAATTTTTACTTAAAAAATTATTCATCTACGACATATGTAATGCGTCCAATTCAAATTCCATAACACATAACACTGTAGTTGCAATTATATATGACAGCGAGATAGCAGCCTTGATGCATGTACGTGTATCATAGTCTGTGTTTCTAAATAGTAATAAAAGATTGTTAGTTATATCACAATTCACAACACATCTTTCACTTTCAGTATCGTGACTATATCGATCGGCTTGCATATTTTAAGTACCCTAGTTGACCATTAGCAGGAAAAAAACAACTTTCAACTAGCTACAAAAAAAAGGGTGTGAATGAATAAACAATTAATTGAATGATGGAAACTAGGACCTAGGGTTGGTACATAGGCTTTCATCAGACAGAATATAAAATATTATTAGTTGGTTTTCAACCCAGCAAACAAATACACAAGTTCTACATTATATTTTATCGTGATTAAATTGTAGGTAAAATTCAATCATTGTAGACTGAATATTTTTTTGAATTATTGGCAGCGGCTGCCAATAATTGTAGACTGAATATTACAGTTGAGTTTCAACACATGGACATGCCGTGTGCGTCGGCATGTACATGTGTTCGAAAGCGTATTCTCCGTGAAGTTTTTTTATGCGGAGCTTTTAATCTGGTTAATTCGTTTCGGATCGAACGGACTAAATTAAAAATTCTTCAAATTTTGAAAATTTTTTTTTCAATTCAGGTAAAATCTAATCTAATCTGTTCAATTCGAAATGAACAGATCAAATTAAAAGCTCCGCACAGAAAAACTCCACAGATATTACGCTTCCCATGTGTCCAACGTTCCTTGCTATTGCAATACCCAAATTGTCGCAAGTCTAACATTGCAACGCACGTGAGAGCTAATTATTCAAAACCAGGAATGTTCCATTTTTCGTGACACCCCTAATTAAGGATGAAAAAAAATAAAATAATAAAGAACAAAGAACATAGAAAGGAAATGTATCAAAGTGTTTGATTAACAAGCTCTCCCCCCTCCCTCTCATAATTCTGTTACTGATAGTTTTATTTCCTCCGAGATGAAAATAACTAAGAATATATAAAAATAAAAAATAAAAATATTACTTCGCATGAGTTACTAACGTGAAGAAGGATTTCAATTGACCAACTATAGACCGAAATTTTTATTTATACTCTTTCAAAAAAAAAAAAAATTAAAACACCCTAAATTTGAAGAATTTCTATATTTATCCGGGCCACAAAGTCAATCTACGGTCCATTTATGGAGGATTGCAAATTGACTGAGAGGTCCCTCAAAACATAAATATATTCAATATGAAAGTACATTTTTTATGTTTTTAGGAGACCTCTAAATCAATCTACAGTCCCTCATAAATGAGCCACGAATTGACTTTGAGGCCTGAGTAAATGTAGAAATTTCCAAAATCAAGAGTGTTTTGGTTTATTTTATGTTTTTGTACTATAAATAAAAATTTCAAACTATAGACAAATACATGTATATTTGTTGAAAATTCAGTAAGATTTAAGAAAGTCAAATGCATAATTTCTATTGTGTCAATTATCAATTCCCTTTTCAATAATAATAGTCTGTTACATATAAGCAATAAATATATTATTATTGTATATCAAGTCAACATTCAGAAAATATATATATATATATATATATAATGGATAAAGAAAAGGAAATAGTTGGTTGACATCTTCAATTGAACGGTCTTAAAAAATAATTCGTCAAGTCAAAAAAGAACTACTATACGAAACTAAGGCAAAACATAAATTTTAATTGAAATATGAGTTAGTTTTCAAATTTTTCATAACCATTCCTTCTTTTTCCAAGCACCAATATTTATTTTTCTAAAACTCTAATATATTATCTATTCTATTTTCACAGGATTAAAGTATGAAATAAAAAATGATGGAGGTAAAAAATAAAAGAGTTGGTGAAAATCATGAGCAAGAATGATTTAAAAAAGTAATATAATAAGTCTCTAAAATTATTGTGAAAACAAAATAAGTTAGTTTATGTAAACTCTCATGCTAAAAAATTTTATCAATCACCTTTTCTTTTTTCTCAAACACCAAACACTAATTTATTTTCTATGTTTTCACATGCTTATAGGTATATAAGGATGAAAGCAGCCTATATAGATGAATGAATATATGATCTTTGAAATATTCCCCACAAATTGGCCATTATTTTGTTAAATTAAATATGTGATTTTGTTGAATGTTTACACAATTAAAAAAATATTGACTAGTACATTAAATTACATATTTACATATTAATGTTAATATGAACTCAATAAATAAAGATTTATTAAAGATATACTCTTTCAATGAACATTAATATTTTCCATATCTCTATTGTAACGGTCTTCATATATACATCAATTGGCTTTTGTATCCTCTCAGGTGTAATTAATGACGACCAATCCATCTAGTGACTTGTAACAGCTTTAGTTACAACTGAAAATTTGGATCAAATAATCATGTCCTGGTGTTGAAACAAATATTAGTAAATAATTGAATATTTCTAGAAGAGAAGGACAATATGATACTTTTTTTAAGAGGGAGAAAAAAAAAACATTTCAAAAGCCGTATTACATGTGCCCATCAGTATGACCAGAAATTACAATTGAAGAGCAACAAGTTTTCATTTCAAAAAATGCGCAAAAGACATTAAATAATAATAATAATAATAATAATACAAAAATAATAATAAATTTAATTTAGATAAGACAACAGAAGTTGTTAAAATAATTCACGGTCAGCTGTGGTCACAAAAATTATTTTTTTATGAATTAATTAATGGTGTTCGTCTTTTCGGCACCGCCAGTGCTCGCTCATTAGCAAACGACTGAGCATAAATGTTGGCTGTTAAGCTTTAATTCTATATAAAAGTAGGAGGTGGAAGTTTGTATCAACGCCACGACAGAGGTAGGATTCCAATTGACCTTTTTTTTAAAAGTTGAAAGCAATTGAAAGTAGAGTGGGAATAATGCAAGAATAATTGGATACTCGTGAAAAAGTAGGGTTAAACAATTTAATTGATTAGAATAATATTTATTGGAATAGTGTGAGGAGAATGATAATTTTGTGCCAATTCAAATAAAATATTGTTATTATTATTAATTACATGGTTGAATTAGTGTTGGAAATAGAAGTGCCAACTTTATTTTCATATATACTTAATAGATAAGTTTTAGAAATAATGACGTCACAAGTTATTTGAACTATTTTGTGAAACATCAACAAATTAATAAAAAAAAATTAATTATTTTTATATATATCATATTGAATTTTTCAAAATGCATTCGTATATAGTGTTATAAATTTGTACCTTTTAAAAAAAAATAGACATATTATAGTATCTTAGATTTATGTAAAATTCTATAAGAAATGAGGGGACATGTGGCATGAAGTAGAAATGATTTTTCAACTTTATTTTTGTCTATTTTTTTTTTCATTATATGCGTTTCACCCAGCATCTAGCACAATATTAAATGCACCAAGTGCAAAATATTTCTTGTGAACCAATAGTCCAAGATACATAACATCATAGTTGAACTTTTTTACAGTCAATTAAAACACATACTCGGTCCACAAATATTTTTTATTGGCCTAAATCATTGTATGATATATACTAGCGCATAAAAACATAGAATTATTTATTTATTTCTAGTTCTGGACAGCTGGACTAGATTCTAGATTGCATTTAAAAACTTCTCTTAAATCAACCATGCCAGTTGAAGAAGAATTCGTATCCTCTGAGATATCTCAAACTTTGCATGACTTTATGGAAAATCTCAACCGTTTAAATACGCTCTGCACGAATCTCAAAGCAAACATATCTCAGAGGATACGCACTCATTGAAGAAGGCATTCCAGATGGCGAGGAGTAACCCAATCTTAGTTGGTTCTAGTTAGCCAACTGTTAGATAATCATTAACTTCAGTTTTCACTATGCCGACTAGCTAGTTGTGTGGCTCATGCAGACTTCTTTTGAATAGCACGTGCTGTAGTTTCTAATGTTGAACTTTGCTTTTAGCTTTTAGCTTTTAGCGGCCATTTTTATTAATATCTCAAAAAAAATATATAATTTTAAAAATAACCCTGTTTTTTTTTTTTTTTATTAATGCTCTAATCACTTGGAAGCGGAGCGGGCCAATATCAACACCAAACCGCCCATATAGTAGGCGGTCCACTTTTTTTTTTTTTTTTTTTATAAGTTTTTTTCTTTTTTTAAACAGAAATTTTTTTTTATTTATTTTTTGTATTGAAATATTAGAAATGTTGAATATATTTCTTTAGAAATAGATGGAATACAATATAATTTGATTTATTAGAAAGACTACAACAAATAACCCGGATCAATATTTTTCGGGCCGGATTTTTCGCGGCTGTAAGAAAAAATTAATATATCTCTTTATGTGTTATTGGACAAAAATAAAAATGCTTAGATTTCGAGTTATTGATCCCGGTTCAAAAGTCACTTCTATGTAATCTAGAAAATATTATAATCCTTCTAGGACATTTAATTTATAAAAAGTTGTATCTATTTTTGAAAAAAAATAAAAACTTTAAGTTATTTAATAATTGTTAGTCAAAAAGAATTCTCAAAATAGATACAACTTTTTATAAATTAAATGTCCTAGAAGGATTATAATATTTTCTAGATTACATAGAAGTGACTTTTGAACCGGGATCAATAACTCGGAATCTAAGCATTTTTATTTTTGTCCAATAACACATAAAGAGATATATTAATTTTTCTTACAGCCGCGAAAAATCCGGCCTGAAAAATATTGATCCGGGTTATTTGTTGTAGTCTTTCTAATAAATCAAATTATATTGTATTCCATCTATTTCTAAAGAAATATATTCAACATTTCTAATATTTCAATACAAAAAAAATATATTTTTTTTTTAAAAAAAAAAAGCTTATAAAAAAAAAAAAAAAAAAAAACAGTGGACCGCCCACTATATGGACGGTTTGGTGTTGATATTGGCCCGCTCCGCTTCCAAGCGGTTAGGGCATTAATAAAAAAAAAAAAAAACGAAGTTATCTTTAAAATTATCTTTTTTTTTTGGATATTAATAAAAATGGCCGAGCTTTTAGTATTTTGTGTAAGCTGAACTGATTTCATGTTAAATGAACCTCTACTGCCTTTTTTTCAAAGAAAGTTTCTCTTAAATCATGATATGTAACACCTGTACTTTTCTTTCACTAAGAAATAAATCATGCCCAAGGGCTTTAAACCCAGAAAAAAAAAATTTATCTTAAATAAATAAGAAAGTATTCAAGTGATCCCCACAGTCCGAATCTGAGCTCTTGGAATTGGAATAAGTTTGGCAGTGGATCACAAAATCTCGGTGATCTTCTCAGTATAATATAATTGATGGTAGTCCGTTTGAAAATCATCTGCCCCCCAAGTATGTGATTCAACAGGACTTTCTAAAGAGGTCCATCTTTGTCTGCTAAACAAGATAATAGCAAGTTACAAGTTCTGTCTTGTCAAGACATGTATTTCTATTACTATGTCATTCATAAATGAGAATGAAGTTGTTAAAGATCATGATTGAAGGAAATTGGAGGAGTTCCACAAATCAATTTGAAGCTTTTTCAAATTAGGAGGATCCAATTACATCTTTTTTGGTGACACTAAATTACACTCTTTATTTATAAAGTTTTTAAAGTTTAAATAGTCGATCCAAACTGTTCAACATAATGAATATATTAAAATGTGCTTGCAGATCAATTTTTTTTTTAATTTTATTTTACTATTTATCAAGTATTTAACAAAATCATTATATTCATACCAATAAATTTTTGTACCCATCTTAATAAATAGTAAAAAAATTCTAAAAAATATAAAATTTGATCTGCAAGCACGTTTTAATATATCTATCATATTGAAATGTTTGAATCAACTATTTGAACTTTAAAAATGTAAAATGTAATCCAGTGTCATCAAAAAAAGAGTGTAATTAGATCCCTCCTCTTTTCAAATTGCCACCAAAACTTAGTTAAGAGTGGTAAATGCAAATTATCATAATCGATGCTGAAATTCATCGAAATTGAAAAGATAATTATAAATATAGTCTTATCATGTATCAAATTTGGTATAAATTGAATTATTCGATAACTGATCAAATACAGATGAAATTACGAAGTACTATGATTTTTTAAAACTAACTCATATTTCAATTGAAATCTATGTTTTGCCTTAGTTTCATAGTGGTTCTTTTTTTTTTTACTTGACGAATTAGTTTCTAAGATCGTTCAACTGAAGATGCGCACCAACTATTTCTTTTTCTTTATCCATTATATAACCTTTTTATGGGACTTTGGGAGGTTAGGGGCAAATTTGTATCCTATCAGGTATTACAGTGGATCACCCTCACTTTACGATTTGAGATTAAATTTTAACCGATTTAGTATTCGGATCGCAATAAGGGGCAATATTTTTGGGCTTTGAGATTTGTGCCAAGTTAAAAAGAACGGTCCAGATCTAATAATTGTAAAAGATTCTCTTACCCGATATTGGAGAGGATGTGAATTCGTTAGGGGCTAGGGCTGTAGCGAGGTAGGCAATAAGGATGAGACGAGATGGATAAGAAATGAGAATTGCCGGCGAGAGCATGTGAGTGCACTGTCCGGCACGGTGTGCTTAGACGTGTCGTGTTTATATGCGTGTTTGACTCCATTCCGATGCTTTTGAGCACAGCACGTCTCAAAATTTCAACATATCGGCACGGCATGGTACATATTTCTGATTCATCTAAACACAACACGTCAAAACACGGCACGGTACTGTTTCACAACCCTATGTAACGGTTTATTTTGAGAGGGCATTATCGGCTAAAAAAATTGAAGCCAAATTGGTGAGAGGGTCAGGCAGGAATTAACTTTCTACAAATGCAAAATATAAATAATAAAAAAATTGTCGAAATTAAGTATAATTAATTTATCGTGCCTTTTTGGAATTACATGCAGTTGTTGTTTACTGCTTGCATTTTAGCAGGTAGACCCATCCAAAAGGATTTAGTGATGTATATTATTATCTATATAGCGAAGGTACCTCATGGATGCATGATGCGTGAAAGCACCTAACACAGCTAAAATGAGTTATGTAGGGTCGCAAGCTTTCTAAAAGGAAAAAAATTAAGGCACGGTCTTCTTTTAAAATTACAAATGGTAGATCTTTAGATGAGACAGTATGATCTTGACCTGTGCACTTGCCAAATTCAGCTCTGAGCGGCTATTCTTTATACTTAGTGGCTTTCAGCTCACAAAATGCAAACTCAATTATATACACAAGTTGTATTTTTTGTGGTAAACGTGCTCCGTGCGTGCCTATAATGTATATATTATTTGTTAGAGTAAATTATACAAACGATCTTTAAAGTATTAATTATTTATTATTTCAAATTTAAAGTATATTTTTTATTCTTATAATTTTTTTTATCAAATTAATCTTATTTTAAATATCTATTGAAAATTAAAAATATATTCTTATATCAAAATATCATTTTGTAGCATTATAGCTAACGTTGATGCAATCACACAAATAATTAATAAATCATATAATTATATATCATTAAATCAATAGTAGCATCGGTGATCATGTGAAAATCATACTTCTAAAATCTTAAAAACTAAATAATAAATTAATGATAGTTTAAATATTATTTGTGCAATGTACTCCATTTATTATGTTAACTTAACATAGCTTCTGATTCATGAATACTTTTTAAAGACTAAAGTAATAATGACTGATAGTTTAAAAGATTATTTGTGCAATTTGCTCTATTAATTTGTAAGGTACGTCAAGTTTACATAGCTTTTGATTCATAAATAATGCAGAGAATCAATATATCTCTTAAGCAAATTTTGGCGTTCAACTAACAATGAATACCAAGATGGAAAAATGAAAATGCGAAAACATCTTGGAACCGCTATTCGTCATTGATTTTGATGGCTTTGAAAGCTACACACCAAAAACAAGGCTCGGTGCATTCTCCGCTCATAGGAAATAAATCTGCACAGGACCTGCTATTTCAAATCCAACCCTTTACTTTTTGAAATGTACAAATCTCAAAATCAGTAATTTTTTGTGCACGAATCTTGAAATAAATAAAGAGATGGATTTGGAATAGCAGGGTCCTGTGATTCTTGAAGAATCACAGCAGATTTATTTCCCCGTTCATATCCATACACTAATATATCTTGCATTAGACTATTAGCGCATCTCCAACGCCTTTCAAATTGATTTGCAAAATCTTACGTGGTGCTTGTTTTTTTCCTTTCACCAATCCGTAACTCCTTTAGGTCATGTTTGGTTGTGGAGTAAAATTAAATCGGATTAAATTTCTTACTTTAAACTAAATCGGAGTAAGTTAACCGTATTTGGTGGAGTAAGCTAAATCTAGGTGGTGTAAGTTACTCCGGTTTAACTCAAATCTTATTTCATCTTAAGCCGCCTAAGTTACTTCTCGTTTGGTTCCTTAAGCGTGAAGTAAGGAGTTTACTCCACCTCTTACTCCACAACTAAATATGGCCTTAGGGTTTGTTCGGCCTCCAATAGAGAATGGACATGAACATAGAAATTGAACTTGAAAGTACTGTTTTGATGAAGAAGAGAAATTCAATTGAACTGAAATTTTTTTTTCCCTACAGAAACAGTAATGTGGCCGAAAAGGACCTAATTTTTAAAAACTTTTATTATTTGAATAAGCATTTGAAAGCTTTCAAATGAACACGCTGAAAAAAAGAACCTTTTCTATTCGCTGCAAAATCATACTCTCTTCCCTTCGCTGCCAAAAGCCCAATACCCACTTCTGAAAAAAACTATTTTGTCTTATTCTCTTCTCTTATCAATTCTCATTACCCTTCACAGCCTGTGACCAAGTTTTCGATAAAAAAATAGAGAGAGAGTTTCAATAAAAATAGGAAGAGAGAATGGTGGGAGAAATAAATGGAAGGTCTGCTCCTCTTTAAGATTTGTGTAATATAAACCTTTGCAATTAGTGTTATTTCAAGAATGTAACTGCTTTGCATTTAATTGTTCATTTCAAATTGACAGTTGTTTTGAAATCGATTTGCAATTTGAGCGTTGGAGTTACAGCCTAGAAAATAGTTTATATTAATTAAAAACAATTTGAATCCATTTAGTAGCTAAGAAGTTATTAAGTTGATTTATAAAAAAATTGGGTTGAAGTTCCTGTTAACACAATATATATGATGAGAAACTTGTTAGTATAATTAAGTCATGATATAAATTTATGCATTTTGTTAGAAATTAATAAAGAACATATGCAGCACCTTGACATTTCCCTAAATCAATATGAGGTACTGTTTTCAACATTAGTTTACCTTGGAGATCTCTGATCGATGAAAGTTGAAACTTGGTCTTTTGATGAAAAATTGGGAAGTCAATAATAATAAAGGTTTGGGCTTGGTCTTGATTGAGCCCATTGAGACCAAAAATCATCTCATAAGCCCAATAAAGCTACTAGCTCTTCCAATATTATTTTTCCTCTTTTCAAAATATATAATATGTTATCTCCTGATTTTGTAAATAATATACTCACAGTCACAAGGTAATTACAAGTTTTGATTTGCTGCATTGCATGGTAAAAAAGATGCAATCGAATATTCCGACAATAATGCAAAGATGTGTTGGAACGTGAAATCATAAGAGAGAAGGAGATGTGATTTTCAACTTGATGCTATTGTAATTATACAAATACAAATACAAATACAAAAACAAAGTCTATTGTGTGGCTTTATTTTCTTTGATTATAATTTTATTTTTCTTTTATTTTCCTTTTTTTGGTAATTTTACACCATCGATATTAAATTAATAAAATTTAGATGCTAGATCTCTATCTTTTACACACAAATTTTTTTTAAAAAAATACAAAATTGATCGGTATCAATAAATCACCACTAAAAATTAAAATTCAGAGGGGACAGTTGGATCTGCCCCTGGTAGTATCAATTCAAATAAATGCACAAACTAATAGAGTTTCATTTTACTACAATGGATATGCATTTTGGCCCTTTGGGACACATTACAAACTGTGTGGAGATGTTTGAGGGATGATGCCTTACCTGGTCTGTTTGGGACAAATTAAATAATAACTTCGTAATCATAAAATTTGAGGCATGATAGCTATTTGGACCAAAATAAATAATTCGCCCATAACTTGGGACTTGGGTTATTGCAAAAATTGGACATCAAAAATTTTATTGCTGAAGTGTTATTCCAAAAATCGAGCTTCATGGATATTCAAAATATAATAGTAATAGTAATAATAATGAGGAGAGTTCAAATGTCTCCATGTTTTTGTGTCTCTATTGTGTCTTCATCTCTCTATCATTTTCAAAGTTCAAACAATCGATCCGAACCGCTCAACCTAACCTCCATACTAAAATATGTTTGGAGACCAAATTTTATATTTTTAGGAATTTTTTTACTGTTTTTTTAGATAGATACAAAATCAGTAAATCTGAACCATCTAAAAACAGTATTTTTATACCTATCTAAAAAATAGTAAAAAATTTTCTAAAAATATAAAATTTGGTCTCCAAACATATTTTAATATGGAGGTTAAGTTGAGTGGTTCGGATTGACTGTTTGAACTTTGAAAATAATTGAGAAAGATAAAGACATGATGAAAACACAAAAACATAGAGGCATTTGATCCCTCCTCAATAATAATAGTAATAAATATTTGATAAGATTACACACGTCTGATTTCTTTAACGTAAAGCATGCGTTTGAAGTATTGTGGAAGTCAGAACTAAGGAAAGCCAATAGAAATACATGGACTCAGGACCATCTGATAGTGACGATCTTGAACTTGAAGTACACTCTGAATTGTTTTTAACAAAAAGAATTCGAAATAGACAAATAAAAAAGGAAAATTTTCTATTGTATCCATGGAAACTTTTAAAATAACTAATTTCTTCATTAAAAACAACTTAATAGTCAATATTCCCATAGAAGTTCAGCATTCACAGCATTCTTTCTTTTATGTCCATCTATTCATTAAATTTAGTTTATAGATAAATATACCCCTTCTTTTTAAATGGAGATATTTATTTCTTTCTTTTATCCTTTCTTATTGTAACTGACCACCTCTTCGGCACCACTAATTTGTATTTTTTTTTTTGAAAACTTGGTAGTAGCTACCAAGGTTTGTGAGGAGAAATCGAACTCTCGACTTTTTGGTATAACAACTCTATGATATTTTTCTAACCAATTGTGCTACCTTCTCTTTCTCAAACACCACTAATTTGTTGAAGGCAATTTTCTTGAAAAGAATGGTGATTGCGAAAAGGACAAAATTAAACGAGTGATCAATTATTCTCCTTGAACCCGTAAAACAGTTAAGTTGACCAAAACAATTTGAGGGGAAGCGGCCATTGCATAGCAAGAATATATTGGTTCATAATTCTTACGTGAAATCCAGGCTCACCATGGAGCACTCGATTGCCTATCGAACTGCATCGCTATCTACATGATATTACGCTTTACCTCTCAATCAGAGCAATCAAATTTAAGTCGAGTATTTGAGATAACTCAAACTTTGAGTTTATTCAAAATAAGACTATTTTTTTTCAATCAAACTTATTTAAATAAACCAATGTTAATAAAAAAAAAGTAATTCGGAAAGGGGCCTAACACATTCGTACTTCAAACAGTTGGGTGGTTCAAACTTCTAATGAATTAACTTACAGTTTGAGATATCTTTGAAGATGCGAAGTCAGATCAAACTCGTTGAGAATAATCCCATCTTGATTTTAGAACAACTCTAGAATCCTATACCTTTAAACTTACTATTTGGTTGCAGTACGCAAAAGAGCTTAAACTTATTATTATAGGTATATTATTTGAAATCTTCTTCCAATCAAGTAGTCATAGCTGGCCCTGGTGCTGGGCAGTCAGGGCGACCGCCCCAGACTCTAAGATTCAAGGGGCCCCAAAAAATAAAAATGTTTGTGTATATATAAAAAAAATTGTATATATTAAAAATAAATAAAATATTAAGGCCCAAAGTTTGTATATATAAATGCCTCAACTTTTTCTATAAAAATTAGACTGGCTAATCGCTTTCATAAATACTTTAACACCATATGCTTTTAAGTCATTTTTGCATTTTAAAAGTCTAAATAGTCGATTCAAACCGTTCAACATGATATCCATATTAAAACATGCTCAGAGACCAAATTTTACATTTTTTTTTACTATTTTTAAGGTAGGTAGAAAATAATTGTTTTTTATGGTTCAGAATCTTCTGAATCAATGGATTTTCTACCTATCTTAAAAAATAGTAAAAAAAAATCCAAAACAATACAAAATTTGGTCTCCAAGCACGTTCTAATATGAATATCATATTGAACAGTTCGGATAGACTGTTTGGACTTTAAAAATACAAAAATAACTTAATAGACATATGGTTTCATAAAAAAAAAATTATATATATAAAGGGTCCAAAATTTTCTCCCGTCCCGGGCTCCAAAAACTTCAGGACCGGCCTTGCAAGTAGTCAATGTCCTCAGCTTTCCCCTTGTTCCCAGTTTATGAAATAGCTAGTAATTTTCTTGAATTTTCCTGCAAGCCTGTTGTAGACTAAAATTCAATCATATTGCTGATTTAAATGGACATCTCCATTTAGAACAAAAGAGTATATTTGCCATAAAAATTAAATTTAATAAATAAATGGAGATAAAAGAAAGAATGTTAAATTTCAATGGGATATTGGATATTAAGATGTTTTTATGGTTTTTATGGGTAAATTGGCTATTTTAAAAGTTTCTATGGGTATGATAGAAATTTTCTCAATAAAAAACTTGCGGAACATTGTACTCCGGAAAAATAGCATATTCCCACTAAAAGAATATCCTTTATATATATTTGGAGCTCCTCCCCGTACATCCACGGAATATTCGCTCGCTATTTAATAAACACACTTCTTACATAAACACGTTCTAATAATCTAATTGCTAGCTTACTTAACAGCTCACAGTTGCATGCATTGGATTATAAACCAGGTTGTATCTTTTTGTCATTTTGAAGTGTTGAACAATTAATATTTGATAATTTTAAGATACATTATGTAGTTGATGAAATCTGTCACAAGTTGCAAAAAAAAAATTTGAAATTGTCTTGAGATGTAGTTGTTACTTGTTAAGCTTCATATGATCGTTAAGAAGACTGAACCTCTTAAATTACATCAATTGTTGGAGGTTAGAATTTTTATTTGTGATCTAAAATAAGAGGAAATGTATTTATGCTTATGAACTGGGTTATAGACCAGGTCTATCCAGCTGTTCCATTTGCTACGACGCTTGGCGTGAAATTTCGATGCCAAGTGTAGAGAGCTGAGAGCTAGCGCATGTCCTGTGAGATATCTCAATTTTTGCGTGATCGACGTGTACGGTGCTATTCGGGGATAGAGCAAGGCCGCAATACTACATGTGCTTTGAGATTCTTGCATAACGTATTTGAACGGTTGTGATTTTCAAGAAAAATATTCAACGTTTGAGATATCTCAGCGGACCGAAGTCGCTGAGAGCAGGGAAAATATTGAAATGCGCGCCGATCAACCAGCAACAAAACGCGCAACTTTTAGTTGAGATATCTTCTGGCTCTTTCCTCTCCAGTTAATGATCGACCCCTCCTCCATTTCCTCCTCAAGGTGAAAATTAAAACATATTAACACAAAAGGAAGGATGCTGCATTTGAACATAGTAAATTGTTCAAATTTGGTTAATACAGTATTACAATCGCCTCAATTAGATAAGAGGCTGTGTGGTATTGACGCTTGCATAGTTAGTTGTTTTTTCTTTTAATTTGCTCAAGAACGTGCCTACGGGCTGTGATAAAAAATAATAATGAAAAATATTAAAAATTGATTTCAAGCTTTCAATTAATCAATGACAGCATAAAAATTATATATTCAATTTTTAAAATTTAGTAAAAAATTTATTATAATTTATTATCATTATTAAGAGTTGAAAGTACTCGTAGAGCTTGGCTTATCTTCTCTTAATTGATTTTGATTAAATCTTTGAAATATTATTTATTAAAAGATGGCCTTAATATTCTTAACATAAATTTTCTAGTTGAGTTAGAACTATTCGCCCAGTGATATTAATATGAGTTATTTAAAACTTTCTTTTACTATATTTGAGCATAAAATAATTTTAAATAATTTAAACGTAGATTGGAGTTAAAAAATTAAAATAATAGACATGTTTTTCGTTACTATGATGGATCATAATAATATTTGGTGTTATCTAAAAATAAAATAGTCTATCAAATTTAATATGTGAATTATTTAAATGATAGAAAATATAATATTTTGATATTAGTTGATAGTATCACATTCATTTGAAATATCTTTCAATATTATGACATGATACATTCGGATTTTAAATTCATACCGTAACATCTTTAAATTGTTTAATGATCAATACGTCAAATATTGTGATTCTTGTGTGTGTATACGTTATACATAATCAAGTACTAATTTTAGACTTCTTTCAGAACTCTTTACTTAATAAAAGACGGAGTCAGACTTTTGAACTATAAGAGTCAAAATATGTAGAGGTCAATCAAATATAATTTTTTTTATAAAGAATGAGATAAATTTTATAATATCATACTATTTCACTCTAAATTATATAAAAAATCATATCTAAATATAAAAATCAATTGAGCCCATTTTCTCTTAGTCCCTCCACTGCTGCACTTAATAGTCATCATTCATCTAAGTCATATCACCTGTCAGATTTGCTTATTCAAGTTTTTAATTTATAATTTATGACCTCAAGTTCGAAAGAAATGGAGAAGAGTAAATAATTCGCCCACGTTACCTAATTAATTTTGTCGAATTTACAAAATCAACCGCGAATTTCCTTGTCTTTCTCGTTATCCCGGTATATTCTCTTTCATAATTGTCAATTTCAAATAAACGAGAAATGGCCCAAATGGGGGAATTTTAAGCTTTCTTTCTGTTGGAAATAAGTTTAGAATTCCTCCTGTTTGTTGCTACCTCTTCCCTCTTCTTTCTCCTTGCGTTTGCTTGCTCTGATTTACATACACATAACTACATAAACACATCCTTCGTTTTCCTCCTTTTCTCCTTTCTCCTTTTCTTCATCAAATGCCGAAAATGGGGGCTTTGATTGGATTTCTCTTGGTATTAATCGCGTTACAATCTACACCGTTGAATGCCGAGCTTACAAAGATCCAGCATCTGCCAAAGAAGGAAGGGAATTTGGCTATTCTCGTAATTGGAGATTTTGGGAGAAAGGGAACATATAACCAATCCGAAGTTGCTACTCAGGTTTTGAATTGTCTTCACCCCTTTTGATTATTATGTTCTTATGCTGATTTATACCTTAGAGCATATTTTGATTATTACTGTAGAGAAACAAGTGTAACATGATTGGACAAGCACAAGTTTTCTTTTTCACTGTGAAAATGGAACTTGGTAGCAGTGTTTTTTCTATTTTTCCCCAAAAAATTAAAAAGGCATGATGGGACAAACATGGATTTGGAAGTGATTACTTTATTTGATCATATCTTGCACTATTCCCTATGATATAAAGACCAAAATCTTAATTATGACGATTAAATTGTTTTCTCTATGAACGTAAAAATTTAAAAGAAATTTTTTATATAACTAGACATTCAGTTATGGTAATGTATGTGGTTTCTTATTTTATTTTGAAATATCTTTTTGCATGTTACTTATTTAGTTTAATGCTGTCAGTGGGATACTGGGATTCCTATGTTACAACGCTGAGAACCTGCCTCAACTTAAATATGAACCCTGCAATGAAATAGACCTCTTTAACATTTTTATTTTGTTTATCTTTAGTTACTAATTTTTTAATATGTATACAGATGGGAGTTGTAGGAGAGAAACTTAATATCGATTATGTAATCTCTACTGGAGACAATTTTTATGAAGATGGTCTAACAGGTGTTAACGACCCCGCATTCTATGAGTCTTTCTCTGGCATTTACACTGCAGATAGCATTAAAACTCCATGGTATCTTGGTAAGTGTTGTATGCTTGTATAGTTTGCCAGTTTAATTACAAGTCAAAGTACAATTGTAAGATAAATTTTGTAAATGTGGTATGATTAATTGTGTTTATTTTACTTCTGCATAGTATTGGGAAACCATGACTATAGAGGAGATGTATTGGCTCAGTTGAACCCAGTTTTGCAGGAGAAGGACAAACGGTTTATCTGCATGAGATCATTTATTCTTAATTCAGGTAATTCAGTTGAGTAAAGACATCACTCGCAATCAAAGCATGAATTTATCCTTCAACGTGTAATTTCTTTTCATCTCTCCGTTGGAAAACCTCCCTGAGTGACTTAAAAAAAAAAAACATGTGGAGCAGTTAGACGTTATCAATTCACTCTAGTACAAACTTTTTATTCAAGTACCTTTTACATTTTCCATACCATGTACCAGTAATGGTACTTTATAATCATGTAATATTATATTTCCAACTATTTATGTTATTTTTCCTTTTTTGTTAGGAATTGTGGATTTCTTCATGGTGGACACAACCCCATTTCAATTGGATTACTGGACAAACCCAGGAAGTTCCCACTACGACTGGAGAGATGTTGCTCCTCGTGATACCTATCTTTCCAATCTTCTTCAGGTATCACTTGATTATACTGGCAAAATGCTATACCAATATTTGATATTCAAGGGAGACCTAATTAGGCTATGGTTTCTGTGTATCATCTCAAGAGAATCAAATTTTGAAATCAATCTCCAATCGGCATAATCTGGTAGAATAGGACAAATAAATAATGGATGGGTATAAAATGACACAATTATACCCAGAAGTCACCAAAATTCTTGTAAGGAACTATTTTATAGCTTTTTTGCAGTTGGGAAGAATGACAATTTTGATACTGTAACAGATAAACCATGTCTAGAAATTTATATAAAATTTGTATGTGTAGGAGTTGGATGAGGCTCTTAAAAAATCAACAGCTAAATGGAAATTTGTTGTGGGCCACCACACCATGAGGAGTGTTAGTGATCATGGGGACACTCCTGAACTGCTCCAGCTTCTCCTCCCTGTTCTAAAGGTAATATACATTTCTTTTGTTCTTTCTCTAGTTTGGTGTTTCTTTTCTTATTTTCTTTTTTTATTTTATTCTTTCTGTTCAGCCGTATTTGGTCTCCAGGGTTTGGTAGGAAAGGAATGGTTGCCCGTATCTTATTATACCAATTAATAGTGCTGCAATAAAACAGGATTTAGTCTTGTTTTACTTGTTCCAACAAAAGATTTTTTTTGTTTTTGTGGAATTTGGGGTCATAGTGAATTTCCCTTACCTAGGTAGCTTCAAACTTACTCTTGCATTTTGTTTAATCCCACAGAGAAAAAGGTGATTGTAGTCGTTATTTTCTTAATTGAAGATTGTATTGTAATATGACAGAACTACCAACTGACCAAAAATTATGATCCGAAAAGAATCCCCATGAACTGACAAGTACTATATTTACATCTCAATTAAAACTTTGTCTAAGTTGATAGATTTTGATTTGTGTAAGCAGGTGAATCAAGTCGATGCTTATATTAATGGTCATGATCATTGCCTTCAACATATCAGCAGCAATGACAGGTGACCTTCTGATTTATTTATATCAGATTATAATCTCTTTACTTTGTACACGATCTTTACTTTGTACACAATGTATTCCAAGGGTGCTTTTAAAATGAATTGCAACTTCCTGCTTTTATTATGAATGCAAAAGAATTTTTGAACCTGTTTTCACAAACAATTTGAGTAAAGAAGAATGCCCTCATAATCCACAAAATCACAACACTGAACAATTGAAATGATAAAATATTGTATGATTTTTGTTGAGTAAAAAAATATTCTATGATTTACAAGGCAATTTTTTGTTTTGTCCATCAAGTTCTTTTCTCAGAAAAAAAAAATACCTATGTAGCATTGAACAAACAAGGATGATATTTGAATCATGTTTTATTTTACTACTCAGCAAACTGCATTACATAACAAGTGGAGGGGGATCAAAGGCGTGGCGGAATGTGTTTAAGAAGAATGAGGATACAGTTAGATTTTTCTATGATGGTCAAGGATTCATGTCCCTTGAGGTGTCCGAAACTGAGGCAAATTTTGTGTTTTACGATGCTTTTGGCAAAGTTTTGTATAAATGGAGCACAGCCAAGGCTACTGATCAGCTCTGCCCTTCATTCTAGGTTATAGATTGTGGATTTGATGGAGAAATTGGGGGAAAACGCATAGAAAAGAAAAGGGCAGAAATTGGATTTGTACTGAATGATACATTTAGATGTAGATTCTATTATGTAGATATAATAGAATGAGTTTGCAATAAAAGCGATAAGATTAGCAGTGCATTGGATTTGTAAATTGTGCTAGTGATGAATAATCTGGCATTGTGTTAAACCGATAAACTGTACAACTATGTGGTGATTTTCTGATGACCCAAGTTTTCGAGTTTTCCAGCAACTAACGTCTATCCCAACCAAAGTGAGGCTTTGGCTAAGAATGTTTTTGCTGTATGACTCGGATACAAGCAAAGCTCTGTCTTTGCCTTCAGTTGAGGGTGGTTGTACTAAGTTGAGAAATTTAATCAGGTGTTCAACTGAAAACTAGTCTTCTGTGAAATAGAGATAACAACAGTACAAACTTTATAAAATTATTGTAATTAGATGTCAACCTGCACGTTAATATGGGGAAATCGCGGATGATATTGGCCTGGTAATAGTACTATGAACAGCTCTTAATGTTTTTGAAGAACTACAGTTTATAATTTTCCACCATTCAAATAAATCTACAAAAGGATGAACACGAGTGAGATGTGAAAATAGAGAAATAAATGCAAGACCTTACTAAATATACTACTGCAATTAAGATGACCGTCACCGGAAACATTACATTATTTCTTGTCATATCCAAAAAAAAAAAGTTACAAAATCAAATTGAAAGCATAATCTGATATACGCCGGTCATCAACTAATGCTTATAAAATTATTGGCCAAACAATATGTAAGCATCAGATTGGAGTTGGATTTAATGATTGATGATTGTTCAAATAAACAAAAGAAAAAAAGGAAAAGACAAGTGCCTGTGGCACATCTACAAAAGGAGTGCATGGGAAGAATATGTCATGTTAATAGACCAGAAGCTATCTATGACATCTATTAATCTCAGATGGATCAATATAATATATGCTTTGATAAGACAACCAATTTGGCATAAAAGCAAACAACTGTCTCTGCAATTCAGAGGTGTAACTCTCCCAGTTTTCCACAGCAAAGGCAAAATCATCCCAACTGAATAAGTTATCCATTTCTACACGAGAATTGCACTGTAAAATACTTTCAGCAAGATCTAGATCGCATGGTAAAACCAGTTGAATGTAACTCAAATTCCTGGAGATGAACTTCTTCTTGGATGATTTGGCATGATCCATAGTACCTCTAACTTTCGCTATCTCAGAGGCTTTCCAGTGGTAAAATTGCATCACCTGCAATATTTCAAGTTACATATAGCTCTTAGGTTTTATCAGCCTAGTTAGCCAATCATTCTGGTAGAAACTCAAAAGTACAATGATGGAGAAAGCTCATGACAACTATGAAGTAAACCTCTTCAATGTACCCACACAAACTTTAGCATGTGAAAAAGATAAAGAGTAAATTAAGTTCAAAAAACATATACATATCCATATATGGTGTACCAAACACAAATGGCATTTCAAAAACCAAAACATGAATTGTAAAGGAGAAAAATTTCAGAACATTTGGTGATACATTTTGTTGGCAGCCAATATCAAATCTCTAGAAAGAAACAACCCTTCCATGTAGCAAACAAGGAAAGGAAAAAAAAAAATACTTAGCCTGATCCTACCACATACCTAGTGGTGTATATCAGTACTACTGAGACCAATAGATAAGGCATGATAGCAAGCATGCTGCATGCTTTCCAACTTTTTATGGAGCTAAATATAGGGAACTGGGAATATCCAAATGTACTGTATTATAAAGGCTGACACTAGTGTTAAAATGTGTGAGCTACCTGCAAGGCATGCATACTGTTGACAAATTCCTTCTCAAAAATTTCATCTCGTCTACCAATAAACAAAGGTTTTGAAAGCATCTCAAAAGGATCTTCTGGAATCTCCTCACCACAGGCAGAATTGTAGAAAGTGCACCCAAGCTGGAAGGCTCGTGCACAGCGGAGATCAAAACCCAACCCATTATAAGAGAACCAGTACATGTTATCTGATGCTGGGAGAGGATAACATGGGCTCTCTCTTTCTCTCTCTAAGGCTTGTGAGAGGAAGTTCAGAAGCTTGGGGTCCTCATCAGAGGCGCTATCGCGAGTGAACCAGAGGGTAAGTGTCAACCTCTCTCCTTCTGTTATCTGCCAATGAATAGGCTCTGATTTCAGTACTGTTTCAGTCAATATCCTAGCCAGACCAGGCTGAGCAAATTGAGACTACATCGGGTCGATTGAGGGGTTAGCTAGGTAAAGTTGAGCAACAATTACAAAAACTGAGGATAATTGAGGTAAAGTTGGTTACACTAAGAAATAGAGGAACTGAATAGAAGAACAGCAACAAAATTGCTTAATTCAATGTTAAATGAAACAATCTGTGATCGACTTATTATTGCACAACTATGTGCGGTTGAATAATATAGAGGGAAGAGAGAGAGGCACCTCATCCACACAATGAACATTTCGGTAGTCAGCAGTGTAGATTGAAACATCCTAGAAAATGAGAGAGAGAGGAGAGAGCATGAAAAGTTATATTAACAAACAGCACACACCAAAACAGTAATGCACTTCTGGCCCCTATTACTACAAAAATCAAGTTGGTCCCTCTACTTTTTAGGTCATGCATTTTGGTAACCGAACACAGAAGATGGCAAAAATTTCACCAATTTGTACAATATGGTCCTAAACAATTTAAAGAACACAAACTTGGCCTTGAAGTTTTACTTGTGTGTGATCTAGTTCCCGACAATTCAAATAGTGCAATTGTCTGGAAACTTTATATTTTGTGCAATAGGACTCCTCCAAATTCTAAAAGGAGTTTGGTACTTACACCAGCAACTGGTGCAATGGAGGAGGGTTCACCATCCTGAAAGCGAAGTGTACCTCCTTTGAAATCTTTCCCTTGGTCATTCAGATAGCAAACTGCCTTTCACCAGCAATAAGAAAAAAAAAAAAAGGAAAACTTCTAGTAAACAACCACTGCCATCATTTTTTTTTTATTTTCTGTTGTCATTTTGTTGTTCATTTTCCTACCTACTAAACAAGAGCCAGTTCAAGATTAAAAAGGAGCAAATGAAGAGAATAAGTAGCAAAAATTTAGTATCTCGTGTGATGTGATTCTAGGCTGACTTTCAAGAGATTGGGTTCAAACATATCGGGTGCCAAGTCACTGATGTGCGACTTGTGGGCCTTGTCTACTTCAGAAAAATACATTTGAATAAAACAAGGGAGAAGGAATAAGTTTTGTGAAATCCCAATTCAGTATAGTACTGTACACGTGCAAACTATCTACAGTCCTACAGTAAAATATAAATGTTTGTACCGTGAAGTCTCTTTGTTTAAGATAAGGCTTGTTGTCATCACTATGCCATCCAATAGAAGCACCTTTGCACCAACTGCACTGGGCCAAAGTAAATGACATATTGTATTGTTAGTGCCGTATGATATCATCATAGTCATCCTGATAATTTCAAACTTTACATGAAAGGAGCACTTTCTACATGACAAGTACTTCCCAGCCGTATTAGTACACACTTGCCAGTGCTGCTAGTTAAAGATGCTGGTCACATCAAAACGATATTGTTACATTGTAAAAGCACCCCAAATCACTCTCAATTAAGGTTCATTTGATTAACTAACACTCAATAAATCCCCAATTTCCCCGATTTGGCAATTACCTCTAACTTCAACCAATTTGTGCTCAACTCACAGTTTATGTAATGGTCAGGCAACCCTAAACAAGCAAAGCATAAAAAATATGTACAGGAAATCAGTAATGTGAAATTGATACCAGTATCAGATAAAAGTCAAACTGTCAAATTTCAATCAAATCAAATACTAATGAAAAGACAACCAATTGGCACCTGATTAGAGCAGTAAATTCAACAAATAATTCAAACTGACAGTCAAAAGCTTCCTCAACAACCTCCTTGAGTTGTTCGCGAATTTTAACAAAGGGCACAAGTAGATGACTGCACCCTGTGGCTGACAGGTGGGCCAGGGTGGTTGATAGTACCCCTGTACGGTATCCCGCAGTGGCGCAGCTCCTGTGTATGAACTCCAACTCCTATTGCTCGAGATAAAGAAAAATGTAAACCTATAAATGTGGCATATCTATTTTGTTAACCCTTCAAATTAGGTTAGTCACATAAATGGCCAGTAAGGTTCCATATTTTGAAACTTAAAAACTCCTGTTGCAAACTAGAATAAAGAAAAAGGAAACACGGTAGCTTCTTAGAAAGTGAATTCAGTTCGTTCAGCAAGTTGAAATCAGTTGAGCTCCAGAACCAAAGGGGAAGTGCTATAACTTTTCGAACGAAAGGTGGAAAATGGATATTGGAACCGAATCAAACAGCGACAAGCTTTCTCACCTTGCAGAGATCGAGAGAGAGGAATCCAGGGAGGATCCGGCGGGGGTTCGCCGTCGCCGCCGGAGAAGCACCGGTGCACTCCATTGGGAGTGTCTGAATTGGCAGAAGAACGACGAAAATTATGTCAGAGCAGTTTTGGCTTGGAGGCTTTGCCGAGTTTAACAGAGTAGTTTTGGCTTCATGAAGTGCACGGACTATAGAATGAAAAACATCGCTGTATATGGTTAGTGCGCTGCATGAAACCAAAATTATTCTGTTAAATAATTATCTCTTCTTGATTCATTTCAGTGCCACTCCGAATGGACGAGGCCCATTGGACCGCGATCGCGTTCAGCTCAGTTATCTCGACGAACCTTGTAAAAAAAAACCCACGAGCCATCCGGCCTGTCCTTCGGTCCAATGGTCGGCTCATTTAGTCAGAAACATTGGTGAATAGGATCAAACCGGCTTCAGTATTGGACCGTGTTGACCATAAATTTAGGATAAGATCCGACTCTTATCTTATATGCAACTATATGTAGTTATCAAAATATTTTATATATATTTGTGAATTTTATGTTAGTCAAAACTACTAGTTCTAAGCAAGCAAAGCTCTATTAAATAACAATGAAACTATTGGTTCGAAACAACAATTGTTAGCAGCCTCATCAATTATTTTATGTTAGTCAAAACTCCAACAATTACAATTTCTAAGCATGCAAACCTCTGTTAAATAACAATAAAATTACTACTTCGAAACAATCATAAATTTAGAACTTGTCTCAATAATGCCAATTTCTAAGCATGTAAAACTCTATTAAATAACAATGAAACTACTACTTCGAAACAACAATTGTTTACAAAACAATATAAACCTGTGTGTAAAGCATATAAACCTGTGCAAGTAAACTAATATATACTGGCAAGAAAACAACATTTTAAAACATATAAACCTGTGTTTACAAACACATTTTAAAGCATATAAACCAGTGTTTACAAAAATTAAAAAATATGTATTACAAATATATAAACCTGTGTTTACAAACACATTTTAAAACATATTCTTCAAATATATTTTAAAGCATATAAACTTGTGTTTACAAACATTGAAAAATCTTCATTTAATGAATTACTTGTTCAAAATGAAGACTGTATTTTTAGTTATTAAATATAAAAAGCTGTTAATTTGCATAAATAAAATTAGAACCAATCCTCCATCGCATCCCCGAGCTAACTGGATTTAAATTGTACTTTAAAGTACATTCAAGTAGTTAATTAATGAATAGAGGACCGTTAACAATCTGGGGGACTAATTTGGAGATTGGTGATTATAACTGTTTTTAACAGATTGTCCACGAAATTAAAGCGCAAGACAAAAGCATGCAAAGCTAACATTTAAAGCAATCAATGTAAAACTGCAATGCGTTAAAACAGCAATTCGTTAATTAATGAAAAATTAATAAATTACCGTTATTAGCAGACAGTTAAACCAGTTTGGGGACGGGCTCGGGGTACAGAAACATTTCTCTTTAAATAATTATGTGTAGTTTGTGAATATAATTTGACTTGTTTATATTTAAATTAAATTCCCAATACAATTATAAATATCAAAAATTTCCAGAAAAAAGTTATAAAATGACAACTTAATATTGTCGAGGTAATAATTCATTTATTTAATAAAATGTAAACGAATTAAGAACAGACATAATTAAACGGAATTACAAAAACAAATGAAGAGAAGATCTGAACTTTTCACGAAATCACGTCTTATTTAAAATTCGTAAAATCAGCAAGCACGGTTACTCAGTACGAGTGTTGTAAAAAACGTCAATTTAGGATGATTAATTGGTCGATTAGTCGTTGACAATAACTAATTTTTTCTTACTAGTTGGCCTATTATTTCATATTATAACTGGTTATTCTTGATCAATCGCTTGGCGGTACCATGTCCGTCCGACAACCGCATGCCATTATTTACAACACTACTCAGTATATATTACACAGGGGCAGATCTTAGTGTAGTTCAAAGGTGACTAAGCCACCCCTGTGATTCTAATTTTTTTTAATTATGTATATTAAAATTTAATTAAAATTTTTGTTCTCTTAAGTTGTTATACGACTTAGTCCCCCTCATAAAAGAACAAGTATTTTCTTATAGCCTAGCGGTTGAAGTTACTCATTAGATTGTGAAAGTTCTTTAAATTCAAATCCTACCTTCTACATTATATATTTTTACATTTTTATTTCTAAGCTATCCCTATCTAAATTGTCTAGTTATGTTACAAGAGAAAATATTTTATTTTTTCTTGAGGAAATGAATAAAAATTTCGGCAGTTTGCGGCCTTTATTCTAAAAATATTTTGAATTAAATTATTAGGTTCGTGGTAAAATATAAACTCACTTTGTTGAATCCCGTGCTTGATTGATTTACTTTAGTCAACTTTTTATCTTTAGTGCTTCTAGTCTAGTATGGCTCCTGCAATTGGGATCCAAGAAGCCTATGACGAAAGTTGTGGTGAGAAAGGAAACGCGGCTAATTACCGACATACTCAAAATACCTGAAAAAATGAAGTATGCAGCCACGCAGGAATTTTTTGTTTGGACTTGTTTCGTGAGTATTAACGTAAACGAAATCATTCAAGCGATTTGGTTAGGTTTTTTAGTCGCCATTTCCAACAAAAAAAATATTTTCAAGGCTTATTAGGACATTTTTAATGAAATAAAGATCGAATTATATCGATAACAAAGCTAAAATGAGATCAGTCAAGTACATTTTTTAAAAATTTTAGTTATGAAATTAGTAATTTGAGCATATTTAATAGAAAGGACTAGCCTTTTTAAAAAAATTAACTACATTGCTATACAATATTTATTTGATGATTTTATTTTTTAATACATTTTGACATCTAGTTCATGTAATATTTATCTATACAATGTACACAGCGATACTACTGAGAAGAGTGGCAAAATAATGGCATGATTTACATTTTTTATAATTTGTATTTTCATGATGGTCTAATATTTTATTTTAAAATTATGAAATTATCTCTATCCATTAGAAAAGAGAAAATGATGGTATTTGCTAGCAATTTCTTGGCAATATTAACACTAATTAAAAAATACATTTTAATATTAAATCCTAATTCATATGATAAACGTATATATCATGACTATTAGTACCATGCCCGTGCGTTTCAACGGATTACATTATAAGAAAACACTAAAAGAAATCTCATATAAAATTACATATTTTCATAAAAAAATAGACAAAATAGCAAATAACATTTTAAAATGACATATTAAATAGGAAGACGCTATTTTTATAGCAATAATTATATTATTGAGAACAAAAAGTTTTTTTTCTAAATACAAATTTATCCTTCTTAAATATTTTTTTATTTTTACTTTTAATTTAATATTGCTATAAATTAAGATATTAAATAGATGAAGTGATTCTTCTTTAAGCAATGTAACATAAATAGAATTTTTTAAATATATTCGATAGGATTGCCTCGTTTTTTGTATGATATGTATTTCACCACTAAGATTTATTATCCTTTTTTTTTATTTATTTTATAGTCATGATTATGTATAGGAAGAATCACATATTAAATTGAACATATAGATATGTGAAGTTGTGAACTATGTTTTAGAATACTTATATAAAATATTAGAAAACATTTTATTTCGAAATATATAATACATTCTCAAATAAAATAATGTGAAAAAATCAACATCAATGTAATGATATAATTTTACACATCAAGACTTAAGTTTAAATAAAAAGATATATGGATTTGTATCAACACAACATATTATTTTTCAATATCATATTCATATATTTGCAAAAAGATAATAAATTCATATTTAGAGATTAATTCATCAATAAGATGAATTAGTTCATCATTATACAAATTCCATAAACTCATTTTTAGTAGATATTATACAGTAAAATGAAAAAATAAGCATGTACAAATTTAATTCATTAATTAATCATATTTATAAATTAATAGTTTGGACTTTTAGAGCAGTCTTTTTATGAATATTGTAAATTCAATTCAACTTTTGTTGGCCTTGCCTTTGTACAAAGTTTGAGCCCTTGAATGTTTTTTTGAGAATAATTTAAAAGGAAAAGGAAACATTACACTCTAAAATCAAAACAAAAAAGGTAACATAAGATATTAAAATAAGCAAAGAATCAAAAAAAAAAATTTCATACCTTAAGGCTTCAAGTCAAAATGATTATTATTTCAAATATTTTTATATTTTACATAGCATTATAATCATTCACCTTATTTCAATATTTTACATATCATTATAATCATTCACCTTAAAATGATCCGTTTTATTTATTTAAAACAAAAAAAGACGATTGTTTCCATCAAACGATTAAAATATATGAACTATCAAATGAAAATGAATATATCAACCAAAAAAATTAAAATCTATTACAACCGAGTACTTGTTAATGTTCTTCCGCCCAGTCTCTTCCTGTCCTTTCGTTGATTCTTCATCAGGTGCATGCTTCTACGATTTTCAATCAATTGATTTCTATTGTAATCTCTATAGATTTGTATAGAAACAAAATTGATAATATTTCTAGATTTCTCAAGGCAATAGCTATAGAAACATAGAAGAGAAATTATGAATGAAATAAGGAAACATAATTTTATCGCTATATTGGAAAGGGAGAAATAAGGAAACATATTATATCGTTAAATTTCATATTTTATTTAATTTTAATTGTAATGTATTGTGTGACGGTACATGCGGCGAGCATATTTTTAGTTAAATTTAGACTTCCACGCATTTTTCAGATGCATTTAATCAAATAAGGCAGATTATGCAATTGGAGAGCTGAGATTAAATTCGAAATTTCAACTTTCAATCGTAGTTGTTGGCGGATCAGACACCCAACGTGCTTAATACTGGAATGGAGATATATGCTGTCAAATTTTGTAGGATTGGTTTGTTCATCACTAGATTTTTATTTTTCATCGATCTAAAAAATTGACAATCTATGTTGATGCATCAAATGATATTTAAATCACATATGTGTCTAACAACGTATATAAAATATTTTTTCTAATTTTTAAATTAATTAATTTCAATTAATCTAGGAAATATTAAAAACTTGTCAAGATAAGCCCTCGTCCTATATCTGTTGATTCTTTTCGCTGCACATTTTGACTATGAATTATGACTAATTGAAGCATGTGGAGAAATAAATTCCGTTTGGACACATGCCTTGATACTAGTTATGGTTGTTTTATTAGGAGCAAAACTAGGGTGTGATGTGCTCACCAAGAGGGGTTGGTGAGTACATCTTTAAATGACTATCGGATTGACTTCGAATTACGAATCTAAACCGTTAAAATCTTAGTAATTCGTGAGCGATGCATGTACATACAAAATTTGTAAAGTTTTGAATTTATTTAGCACATGATCAAGTGATCAAAAATTTGAACATTTTATAAGTTGTTTTTTAATTGTTTTATTATTAATTTTTCATCAATTTTTTACCATTTGACCATGTACTAAATGAATTTGAAAATTTAAAAATTTTGCAAGTACATGCATCACTTACAAATTACTTGGATTTCAACTATTTTGATTCGTAATTCAAAGTCATTACAATAGTCTTTTGAAGGTGTGCTCACTAACCCCTCTTATTGAGCACATCACACTCTAGTTTTGTTCATTTAATTAGATGTATTAATTAGAGTTATGTATAATTCCTTTGTATGAATTATATTTTAATCGTATTGTCATTACTTAATTCCTTGTCATGTTATAGCCTATTTAAAAGCTCTTTAATTTAAGTTGGTTTAAATTAGTTGTCCACATACATGTGAATTTATCCAATCAATTCTTAAAAATACTACAGTATTAAATGGAAGAAAATTAAAATGTCTCATATCAACCGAAGATGACATTATCAATAGAAAATTTGAATCTAAAATTGGTCGTGTTGAACAACTTTTCACTTGTATAATTTATAATTTCATATTCAACACCAAAGACCGAGTCTACGAACTTGGTCCAAAACCCCTGGCGAGTGGCGAGTGCCAACAAACTGATGACTAACCGACACCTTTCACTCACTCGGAAACCAGAAGAAAAATCAATGATTCAAATCCACCGCCCGTTCAAGCACGAGTCAATTTTGACCATCACGATGCAACCCAAGATTTTCCACCTCCCTTTAGAAATGGACCGTCAAGTGTCAAGATCATTCAAAGGATCGAGCGCACGAAACTCCATGCACCTCTCCGGTACTGCAGCCCAGGCGCTCCCAAATTCGTATCCTCTGCAATAACTCAAAAAGGAATCTTTAAAGTTAATGAATATGGACCGTTCGATTAGATTAAAAGTCGTGCAAATTAAATCTGCACTAATATTAAAGATCCCTTGTTTTAGGTGGTGGCCGGATGGGCTCCGTTTACAATCGGACGGCCAATAATTATTAACTCAAAAGATGCTATTTTGAGTTAATGCCGACGATGTCGAGTCGGCGCTCCCAGTTTCTGAAATCTTCCTCTTGAGATGCGCATCTTTGTAGAGTTAGACTGGTTGCACCTTGACCACGGTAGATTATAGGCCATAAGAGAAATAGCGCGGGTCCCACCTGCTTGGCCTCCGCCATTTTAATACTTACTTATTCGTGTTTAAACTTTAAATGCTTCAATCCGGGTGCAAGAACCTAGAGATACAAAAAAATTACGATACACCAAGAGTACCATAAACAAATAGGTCCACCAGATGATAAAACAGGTCTCTCCTGAGAATGTTTCAGTTGCTAATGTTCAACAAAAGTAATCATATTTAATTAAAAAAACACCTTATTCCAAAAAGGATAATTGATGTACATATTAATAGTTAAGAAGTTCACTGCTTTAACTAGTTGCATTTTCAAAATTATCAAATTGTATGAAATATTTCTTGCTTGTATATCATTTTTTTTCCTTTGTTATATATACTTGTGTTTTGTAATCATAAAATCTTCGCTTTTGAGTTTCTATTCACACTAATAAAATTTAATGTTAGCATAATAATTATATTATAAAGCCACTTTATTAACTAATTCTTAAATGACATAATCAATAAAATATGTTATCGTCATGTAATTATTCGTTATGTATTTTGAAGAAGTAAAAAATAAGTCAAACGAGTTAAATGTCATCTTCCATTGTGAACTCAAAGATATTATTAATTTATGTGAATTAAAAACAATTAAATTTTAGTTTTTAAATAATTAGTTGAGCAATAAATTTATATTAACTAAAGAGCTCTAAAAAATTAATAAAGGACAAGGATAATTAAATATCAGCTGAGTTTTAGGTAGTAAATTTATATGACATCATATACAAGATATGGATTACTCAGTTTTTGTAATGAGGGATTACAGAACAATGCCATTGCAAATTGCTACCTTCTTGTTTCATCAATTAATCCTACAATTAAATATTGCACTATGTCCAGATAGCAAAGGGCCATCTGCCGGTCTGCTTGTTCCCTTCTCTCCAGTCTCCAGTCTCCAGTCCTCCACTCTAAACAAAACCCTAGATCTCCGTTCCCACTTCCCACCTCTTCCTCTTTCCCTCTAGCCAGACTTTTTCAACTACATTACCATCTCACACAATGCAATACCTCACCTACTAGCTCGCATCTCGCCTTACACTGTAACAATGTCAGCTGCGGTCCCAGCTTCTCCAGTTACCATGGCATCGATGCCACCTCCCTCCGTAACCTCCCCTGCCACCGTGTCCATTGCCGATGAGAGAGACCTCTTTATCTCCTGGCTCCGTGCTGAGTTCGCAGCTGCAAACGCCATAATAGACCTTCTTCTCTCCCACCTGAGGTTGACTGGTGGGCCCGGGGAGTACGACCACGTGGCAGCGTCCTTACAGCAACGCCGGGCACACTGGGTCCCGCTTATCCACCTCCAACAGTACTTTCCTGTTGCTGAAGTCGCGATCGCACTTCAGCACTCCGCGTGGCGTCGCCAGCAGGGGACGGGCCCAGCGCCGCTGGTGCCACATCAACAACAGAGCTCGCATGCACTGTCACGTGGCGGTAGAAGGCATGGAATGAATGGTATGAGCTACGGGCATGGTAACGGTCATGGATCCGGGTATAATAACGGATCAGGGTTTAATAACAGGCGTTATTCTAACAACAGCAGATTAACTTCGGTCACAACCCGGGAGCACGTCAGTGTCGGCTGTGGTGGATCATCTGAGGAAGGTTGGAGTTGAAGTACTTTCATTATCTTTCAGAAACCTTTTTTGTTGTAGAGAGCACTACCCTTAGTATAATTTTTCATAATTTTCCTTTTGTGATATTGATATATTACCAAAAAGAATCTAGTTCCCTGAAATAACTACTCATCAGTATACTTTTCCATGATCGGAAAGATTTATTGTGAAAATTACAAATATGTGTTAAGTCACAATGCAATGATAAGTTGGCAGGTGCATGATTATTATCAGTATTGAGTACTGTGGGTCCTACTGATGTTTCATTTTCCTTTTATTTTTATATCTGTGATTAAAATACATGTTGCTATAGTCAACACACCATTTTGTTTTGTTAATAGAGCTGACAAGTGTTAAATTCGTTGTAATTTTTCAGGAAATTGTTTTGGAAGAGCATTTATATGAGCATTGTTAACTGAAACTTTATGATTGATTTCAAAACAAAACCAGACAGAAGTTTTAGTTATTCATAGCAAAAGTTATTTAGGTGTTATAGTGAAGAAACAAGCACCTTCGTGACTATGTTACATTCCTAGGTTAACCTCTTCCTATGATGGAAATAGAGGTAATAAAAAAAGAAGAGCAGAGTAGAACTACACTAGCATGGTTATGTTGTTTATAAGTTGAGCAATTTTGTTTAGTTAACTACCAAGGTGATATGTTTGTTAGCTTTATTGCCATGTATAATGGTTAATCCGATATCCTTGCTTTTGCTGTGAAATTTAACTACTTGTCAATAAACAATCATTTGGGTTGACATTTCTTGGTGTTGTCTGATTTTGGTATTTGGTTAATCTTTCATTTGTTTTTCTATGAATACCATTTTAGTTAGTGATGCACTGTCAGCGGCAAACAATGGGTCAAAGGAAAGAGAAAGAGAAACCTCGTTTGAATCTGAGAGCTGTATGTCCACTATAACAGATGAAAACCATGCCACATCTCATAGAGGTGACTTCTTTTACTATCTTCACCTGTTGTTTATGTATGACCAATTTTATCAGGCAAGTTGAACTCTCAAGTGTGAATGATACATACTAAATAGGGATGTGCATGTGAATGTTACTGACCAAAATCTCATCCGGTACATACTGGTACTGAAAGTGGTCGAAATTGTTTCAGACCCTTGATAAGATCAAACTGAAATGTCCATGTCTCAATTATCTCCTCTGCCTGTCTTCATCTGTGAGCTCAATTTTGGTATATATTTTTTTTACTATATAGATGGTAGCAGTGAAAATGGGGGCAGAATTCCATCTAGCACCAAAGAGAAGAAAACAATGCCAAAAGAATTTGTCTGTAATGAGACAATTGATGGGACCAAGGTGGTACTCCATTTCCTTTTCCCCCTTTCTCCCTTTCTTCTTGCCTTTGTTGTTCAGCAAATTACCATTCCTTTGTTATTGTTTGAAGAGTCTTAATGGTGGGATTACGGTTAAGACTTGTTCAGAGAGAGAACAATGAATATAGCTTTACACAGGTGTAGTATGACTAAGTAGTCCATTCTTTACTTGCTTGAAGTAAGTTTAAGAGGCATGGGGAAAAATGGTATATTTTATCATAATTGTTTTAAATCTTAGTTCACATGTAAGCAAATTTATATTCTTGTACTGCAGCCTCATCTGCCCAACAAAATGTACCACCCTTTAAAGTTTCTTCATTTAGCAATGTTCATCTAATATACAACTTGCAAAATAATTCTGGAATACTTTACTAAATACTAGCAAACTCTCAAGTACCATAGAAAAATGAAAACAGTAACATCTTAAGGCACTTCAGAATTATTTTTCACACTAGTCTGATTTCAATGAAATTTTACTAAATAATTCACACTAATCTGATTTCAATGAAATAATTCCGGAATACTTTACTAAATACTAGCAAACTCTCAAGTATCAAAGAAAAATGAAAACGGTATCATCTTAAGGCACTTCAGAATTATTTTTCACACTAGTCTGATTTCAATGAAATTTTATATCAAATTTATTTAATTATTATCACCATCATTTCTAATCTGGATGGTGAAGCAAGCTTGCCCTCCTTCAGTTGATTAGAATTTTTCATTTATCTTTTTGGATATGTTGCATTTTTGGATGAATACAAGAGTGGACTCAATTTTATAATATCAGCATGCATGGTCTTCGAATAAGAATTCAATATCAGGTTTGCATATATTGGCTAAATTTCATAGAATTTTTGTGTTAGAACTGCAAAAGCTATAAATGGACATATCGCTGCTATTCAGAACTGTGCCCAAATGTTATATTAGATGGAATGATGGCATTGTCATATGCCAACCGGCATTGTATATAACATAACATTGGAATGTATAGGTTAATGTTGTTGATGGGCTAAAGATATACGAGGAGTTAGTCGAGATATCTGATGCTAAAAGGATACTTTCCTGGGTAAATGAAACTAGGGACAAAGGCCGCCGTGGTGAGCTTCAAGGTATTTCTATATAGAATACTAGTACCTATTATCAGGTTCAACTGTTACAATATCGGTGATACAATGCCAATTTCTGCCAAGATCATGGTGTTTAATCAATAATTTTGATTCCTGCTTAAACCTAATTAAACACAAAGAAGTTAACAACATTTAAACATGCTGTAATGGGCAAATTAGCTGTGGTTAGTTTTGCAACCTTGCAATATTTTTCCCTTTGTTTATTGGTTCTTAACAGGTCAGACATTTATACTCGCAAAAAGACCATACAAAGGCCATGGAAGAGAAATCATTCAGTTAGGCGTCCCTGTGAGTGAAGGCCTTGATGAAGAACATACTCCATGTTTTTCTCGAGGTAACAAAATTTATGCTTTTTTTTGTTTCTTTGTGACTTCTTTTCCTCTTGCTATACTAAAAGTATTGATGGTGAAACATTACTAGATCTTTTATAGAAAGCTTTCTGTATGAAAAATAGGAATTAATTATGGTCAAATTTATTAGTTCTGTTCCAACAGGTTGAAGTTCCAAAATGGATGGAACACGAACCTGTAATAGAGCTAATTTGTACAGTGCATGCAACTAAGTCAATCCTTCAGTGCTCATGAAGCATTGTTATGTTGCTATTGCTATCGTGGTCGTCATCATTTAATTATTATTAATAATAGAAACCTTTGTTCTGTAGAGAGGAAGGTGGAGGCTATTCCAGGAATGGTCGAGGACATGCTGGATCAGCTGGTTGACCTCCAAGTGATACCTTTCAAACCTGATTATTGCATCATCGACTTCTTTAACGAGGTGCTTTTTTTTTCGAGTCATTGTTTCGGCTGGTTCTACCATGCAGGTACTGGTTGCTCATGTCAAGCAGCAGATATTGATTGATACCATACTGTAACATGCGCTGTACTGTTCTTCCCATATACACACTGTCACACAGATGGACTTTTATGTACAAGATAATTAATCCTTCTGCTAATAATACTTTGTATATAGCCACTGCATACTTTTCTTGGATTTTTGTTTAACTTTGTTTTTGCAGTTAGCTAATTATGCATGATTGATCTACAGGGTGACTATGCCCATCCAAATATGTGGCCAAGCTGCTATGGGAGGCCTGTTTGTAATTTGTGTTTGACCGAGTGTGATATGGTTTTTGGGCGTCAGATCATGTCTGATTATAAAGGTGACCATAGAGGTCCTTTGAAGCTGTCTCTCGCCCCAGGGTATCTATTCATTTCTACTTCTGAATTTTTTAATTCTCTAACTTAACCTTCTTTCCTTGTTATTTATACAATGTTTCTTCGTATTTCTCAACCTTTTTTACATCTCTGAGCTTAATTTTCATCTTCCTTCAAATGTATCAAATAGACGCTGTAAATGGTGTATCAGGTTAGGTTCCAGTCATTCAGGGTTCAGTTTGAGTTGGTTTTTAATTTTTTTGTTTTTATAATAGTGGGGGAAACCCACCAATTTCATATTGAAACCATTCAGAGTTAGTTGGGATAATAAGAGTACCACTTACAAAGGCAAGCAAGAAAGCTTACCCGGAGATCCTAAACATAATCCACATATTACAAAACAGCCCTACAAATCATAGTTCTAGAGATAAAACAGTAGAATCAGTTCATAAAACATAGAAATTTCAGGACAGCCATTAAAGAAGACAGATTGGCACCAGGGTTAGTACGTGTGGTTATGGGTCTCAGTCCTTTGGGTTTTTACCCAGGTTGATACTAGGGTTTGGTCCTTTTGGTGTTAATTTACCCAAAATTGACTTGATCTCTCAGTTAATTCTGATTGGTCAAGTTCAGGTGCTGCCTTTTTCTGGATTTATACCCTAAATGTAGTTTCCAAAATCATGTAAGTGATGACTCATTGAACAAACTGGGGCATGTAATAACACCAAATGACTCGCTTTGTAATTGACTGATTGGTCAAGTTCAGGGTCAATAATAACACCAAATGATCTGCTTACGCTGACTGCTTAAGCTCTTAGTGCAATTGATTGCTTTACAAAGACCCCACCTGTAAAAGAATCTTATCATCTTTGCTTCAAGGTCCTTAATTTGTTTTTTTGCAAGGTTTGTTTGATTTAAAAAAAATTCAGATCTGGTGTGGGGATTTAGGGTCTGACTGCTGATACAATTTTCACTATGGCAAACCTGGTTTTTGAGAACTACTTCTTTGATTTTCCATGCATTGTTCGATACTATCAATCAAATCCATGGTTTACTGCTGATAGATCGCTAGTCGAGGCAAAACCACAAGACTTCTGTGGTTTTGCTGGTTTTGTGTAGCTTCATTGCTGATTTTGCAGTGGGAGCACAATCCCCAAAAATGGCTCTCCAATCTGCGAAAAGTTTCTAGTTTGCTGCTTATTTCTTGTGACATGTGGTCTCTCTCTCTCCCACTCTTTTTTTCTTTGTCCATGTGTGCCGTGGTTTGAGGTGGGTCTCTCATGTACAAATGTAAACCTGGCTTCCGATGAATACTTCTTCAGTTCTGCAGACTTTCTGGGCTTTCCTTAAACCATGGCAGACCATACAATAAAATTCAGGAAATCATGGTCAAAATAAATTATGCCTTTATAAAAACTAGGTGCTAACAGGGTTTTCTATATCCTTTTAAAAAAAGACAACTGACTTTTCTATATCCTTTTTTGTAAAGGGATCTTGTAGTGTTACGTAGCAAAGGTACTGAAATGGTGAGACGTGCCATCCCTTCGATGAGGAAGGAACGAGTTGTTCTGACCTTTGGCAAGTCGCAGCCAAGACGCAACCTCTCCATTACTTCTAACCCTACCTCCTCCAGCTCTTCCCCTCCCTTACCATGGAACCCTCACCCATCGGCACGACCCTTTAACCATCACCTCCCCCATCCCAATACTAATCATAAGCACTATGGGTTTGTAACAACCCTGCCTGAGGCAGCACAGCCGATTTTTGTACCAGCTCCACAAGTAGTAACCCCTGCACCAGTAGCAGTAGTGACACCACTGACACAGGCAGCTCCTCACCCCCTTGCACCTGGCACTGGTGTATTTCTCCCACCACCACCACCACCACCTCCATTGAGTGGTGTACCAGAAAGCTTCCAGGCCTCTGGTGAAACTGACTCAAAGCCTAATGGAACTTTCAGCGAGTCCAAGACAGCCAGCGTGGTTATTACTGAGAATGATGAGATAAAACACGGAGGGGAGGATAATGGGACTGCTGAAGCTGATTCTGGAGGCAAGTAGAAAGGGAAGGTAAATAGATATGACAGGAGAGGGAACAGGGTTTTGTTCTTTTTGTGGGAAAGCGGATAGAAAGGGTGTTTTAAATGATCGTTATTTTCACTACGAGTGCCAGAATTAGGCTATTAAATTAAATTTCAAATTCAAAATTTTTTTTATGCCGTCCATTGATAGTATAATTTTCCTAGATCACTCTTTGTTTGGTATAGAGTTCCAACTCAACTGATTCTTGCCTTGAGATTTGTGTAGATGATTTTCAGAAAGGAAAATCTTTATAAACAAAAAATGAAAATTCATACAAACTCAACTATTTCAAGTATATTTTTTTAAATTGATTGTATGAGAACAACATTGATATTGGGGCTTTTGCGTAACATAGTTTTTGCTGTAGTTTTGAAAAAAAAAATTTGGGCTCAAAATTGGCGCAAACAATGCTAGCTTGCAGCTTTAAATGTAACTAATTTTTAGGAATTATACTAAAAGTAAATCAAAATTTGGTATCGATACAAAGGAGCAAAGCTATGGGGTGTGTGATGTGCTTATCAAGAAAAATTAGTGAGCACAATTTTAAAATTCTATTGAATTGGTTTTAAAGACGAATTTGGTTTTAAAGAATGAATTTAAAGCAGTAAAATTCATCTACTTTATAAGTGATGTATGTATATAATATTTTTTTTAAATTTCAGATTTATTTAGTAAAAAGTTAACTGGTAAAAAAAATAAAACTTCTATAAGTTATTTTATATATTTATTTTTCATCATCTTTTGTATTGCTTGACTGTGTTAAATTAATTTAGAACTTTTTAAATTTTTATTACATGTATATCACTTATGAAGTAGGTAGATTTCAATCATTTGAATTTGTTATTTAAAATCAATCTAATATATATTTAAAATTGTACTCAACAATTCTCAAGTCTCAACTCTCTTAATAAGCACATCATATCCTATACCCTAGCTTTGCTTGATACAAAACAATTGACTGCTCTGAAATAATTTCACAACAATGACGGAAGCGACTTCAACGAGCATTATATCACATGTGGCAGCCACTGTCAGAGATTTAAAAAAAAAAAAAAAAAGGGACTTCACTGAGCATTTTAGCAAGTGTTTTTTAAAGAAATAATTAGAGAGACACCGCTCTTTTTTTTAATGGAAAACAAAAAACACAATATGAGGATCGAAGTCTACAAGTCATTCTTCCTAATACCATAAAGTTGTTTATAATTATTATTTTTTATCCGATAAGTACTCTTGAGAAAATTAATCTAAGCTCACGTAACTTGTATTTGAGATAAAATATTTTCCTATTGCTTCACTGCAAAAGAAAAGAGGATATTTTAGCTTATATGCTGCTTGCCTTCGCTGAAAAATTCCAGCAGACAACTCTATAGGGGGGAGGGTTAAGAGGATTTCCGATCCAGTGAAGTATCGCACATCCCAAAGTGAGATCCAAATCGTCCATTTTAATATACCATCTTAAGATATCCTGTGCACATAAGGCATGTCCTTCTAAATTTGACATGACTGGGAGTTTTTTTTTTTTATAATAGAATCAAATTTAATTATTTTAATAAATCATTGATTTGATTTTTATAAAAAATAACTCCACCAATTTTAGAAATCAGTGAATGGAGAAATCTGCATGGATCATTTCTACTTATTCTCCCTCCACCGAGCTATTTGGTGGTTGTTATATTAGAATAACTACAATTAATTCTATTTTTAAAAAAAATCCGACTGGAAACTACCTTCATCCTCAAAAATTACCATGATACTCAAAACAAAATTTGTCATCCGATTTGCAATGGAAGTTTCAAGATCAGTGAAGGGAGAAATTTGCATGAAACATTTCTACTTTTCTCTCGAGTTATTTTCTATAAAAGTCAAGTTTGTTTTATTAAAATAATTAAAATTAATTCTATTTTAAAAAAAAAATCCAACTAAGAACTACCTTCATCCTGCAAAATTTGCCATCCGATCTGCAATGGAAATTTCGAGCACTGGTGCGGGTACAAAAAAATATTAGTTTTAAGCTTTCCAGGACTGGTTGTACAAAAAAATATTACCATGTTTGGATGGAGAGTAGAGGAAGGAATGAAAGGTAAAGAATAGAAGGGAATAGAATGGAATAGAAAGAAAGATTTAATATATTTAATTTTTTCGTGTTCGGATGATTAATGAGAGAAAATAAGTTTAATTTTTTTTTCTGTCTTATTTCTTATTTGATTGATTAAAATTTAAGAGGTTAATGAGAAATTCAATGACTATTATAAGTTTAAAGAAAAAATTTTGTATGAAAATTATATATGTAAGATATAATGTTAGACATTTGTGCCATTTTTTTTAAAATATTTGTAACAAAATTTATTTTCATCAATTACACTCCAATTTGAGAGAAACCAATTCTATTAATTATAATGATACAATGTTAAACCTTACACCTTTTGTACCTTTTACTTCTAACATAATTTTATCAAGCAAACACGATTCAACATAAAAATTTTGTTTCTTTCCATTCCTTCTCTCCCTCTACTCTCCATCCAAACGAGGTGTTAAATTCCCAAGAAGAAAGTAGTATCTGTATCTCACAGTAAACGAGCAGCCCATATACCAAAAGAATCCCAATTAATAGAATAAATCAATCCCCTATACAACAACCAATACAATAATTTACTAATGCAAAAGTACACAAGAAATGCAAAATAATCCTCTCCTAAATCTACACTCTCAAACTAACTCTCAAGTCAAAATCCAGGATCAGCAGTGCCCCTCCATGCGCGGCGTTTCATGTGGCGTCGGCGCTCATAGGCACGTGACTCTCCAGACATAAGATAGAGTTCTCGCTCAGGTCCCACATGGCATTCTGCCAGCGGTACTTGGTACCTTATTCTGTCATAGCAATACCCATAAGTCATGTACCGCTTCCTAAAGCTTTCCATTGACAATCTTTGTTCCGGGGACAACGATGAAACACTTCCACATGGCAATGCTTGATGGTTTGGGCATGTATGAAGGACAAGGTCAGTGAATTCGGCAATGTAAGGGGCATATTTGTAATTTACCTTGTAGCGGCCTCCAGAGGTTGCCCACTGGGAACCATCCCAAATGGTGGCATACAAAGACATGGGTTTCGAGGGGAAGTAGCCCCCACTGGATGGAACCCGTTCGACTTCCCTTATGGGGATATCATCAACATAGAATCTGCATGTTATAATGAGAAGAAAGTGAGTATTGTATTCCTCGTTAAATTTGGAGTTCCTGTAGAGCTATTTTGGTACTGATTGTATTCTTGTTTCATTTAATTTCTGTTTTAAGAAATACATGATGAAACTAACACGACAAGATTAGCAAGCTTTAACTTTCAGCTCTGCTAAGAAGGCCATGTTCAATGACAAAATGCACAGAATGAAAGCTTTGGCCTCATTAAGGATATCTCAAGCCATGGGGTGACATATTTTATGATCTCAAGCAGGTGTAAACAATGGCAAAAAAGGAGGCTTAAGAGAAAAAGGTTAAGCCCCATAAAGGATGACATGTTCAGCAGTCTCAAACCTCCTTAAGATGCATAAGGAGGCTCAAGAAGTTCGATCTATAATTTAATATAAAATATGTGTACTGCTAGTGCATATTCAGACCACACTGTACCCACCAGTATGGGGCTGTGTCATTGGATTTTAAAATTTTAAAATTCAGATTTTCTTTTTTTTTAACTTCATAGTTTCATTTAACCAAACAGAGAAGAACTTACATAATGTTATTGTAGGTCCAGAGAATGGAATATTGGTGGAAGTCTTCGGTAGGGTCAAACCAAAGCCCATATCTCTCCTCTCTCCCAACAGAGGTGCTTCCATTGCCATAAACATTTGTTTGGATTCTCCAATCTTTCCCCCGAACATTCCCAAGGAACTCAAAATCCAGCTCATCATGTGTCTTCTCATATACATCTCCATTCGACATCTATTTATAAAGAAAAATAAAATTAAATGACATGATGGCAATAATAAAGAAAGGTTTACCATTGCCAGTTCAAGGTAAATATACTGTCATACCCTGCATATATTCAGAATAATCTGTATTACTATAGCTACAAATTCAGATGCGAGGAGGGGAGATATACCATGTTTTATTTTTTTAATTATAGGAAATGGGCAAACAGTGTTTTTTTTGCAGGGTATGATTTTTTAACTGTTTAAGACTATCTAGGGGGGTAAAAATGAAAATTAATTAAAATAAAACACAGGAATATATATTTGAGGCAAGTTAGAAAATTCATTACATAAAAGGCTACGACAACACCAGCTGTGTAATCCGAGGGAAGCTTAATTGATGCGCTGAAAAACCCGTGTAGATAACTCTCTTGCGACCGGAATCCAGAACCTATAAGCAGTTAGAAAATTCAAATTCTGAGTAAACAAAAAGCTCATTAAAAAATTATAAAAGAGTAAATTACAAACAAAGTATAATCTACTAGGCTAATAGGCTATATTAACATCTGGACGACTGGACCTATCCTTTAGCAATAATAACACTGGTAATCATTGTTTATTTTTATAATAATCACACCATAATTATTAGAAACAGAACAAAGGTGAAATATAATTCGTTTGAGCTATTATAATGCAGATGGTACAAATTAATATTATTGAAAATACTTCTATTCATTAACATGTGAACTCATGTGCTGTCATGATGCAGCATTTTATAAGGAAACAAGGTCATGGTACAATTTAAGCCAAATCATCAATGAAACACTCATGTGAGGATTCTCTCAATTCATCTACTTAATCGAAAAGGCAAAATCACAACTTTGGAGAGGTCTAAAACCTACTTCATAAACATAATTTTAGAGGAAGAAAAATGCGGGTTTTTTAACCAAGAAAAAATCGAATAGAGCACAAACTCTACTCCAAAATAAAATAAAATAAAAAGATACTATAAAGGTGTTTTTCATAATATCACAAAAATATAAGGTACTATTCTGTTCCCAAATTCCTAGTGGGACACAGAATTTAAAATGCTCTATGAAAATTTCCTTTAGTATGCCAAATGCAAACTTTTGCCAAAGAACCAAATATGTAAAAGAATAACATGGTATTTCATCTGGAGAGGTTTTAACTGCTGTCTTCTCGTATATAGTCAAAAAAAGGATAAATTCAAATCTATCCCAATAATTCGTGTCCCCCCTACAAACCTGATTATGTATATTTTTACCACACATGGAAGGGTTTTACCACATTAAACAAATGATGGGCTTCATCGCAAAATAAAGCCATGTTCTTTCAATTCATCAAGGGAGATTCACCTCGAATGGTGAAGCCTTCTATTAAATTAAGCAACAGTGTCTAATGCAACTTTGCCAAAGTGGTGTTTACAAAATAGAACTGGAACCCCACTTTATAGTTGTCTACCACACAATGAGAGGGTGGTTCTGACAAATTCGACAAATGAAAAGGGTTAAGAGCAAACAAAAACCTGTTCTTTCATCAAGAGAGATATGAACTTTTTTTCCTTCATGGTGTAGCATTAAGTTATTATCTCCAAAAATCTGTGTATAACCCTCGTGAAAAGAGAGCTTCCTGAGGTTTGGTAGAGAAGGGATTGGTTCAGCATTTGCTAAAAATAGGTGTAGAAGGAGAAAGAAGAAAAGCTTTGGACTGTAAGAACAGAGCATGGTGTTTTTTTTTTATTATTATTTGAAATGAGAAAAAGCGAAGGGCCTTTTGGAACTGGGTGTCTAGGTCTCTCTGTGTTTCTTGGAGTGGAGGAGAAGGGAGAGTGTTGTATAAGAGCTCTGAGATTGGGAGAGAGAGAGAGAGATAGAAGAGAGAGAGAGGGTGGTAGAGCTTTTAATAGAGGTCAGTGTTTTTTCAGACTTTACAGAGGGATTAATTTGTCTATATTCCCTTTTCTTAATCGTATGCTAATTTAAATTTATTAAGTCTTATCACATGTGGCGATAGCCGCGTCACTGAATAGTGAACACTGAATACTGATAAATATAATAATTTACTATGAATTCTAAAATAAGAAATATGCTGAGGCACTGAGCCTGTCAGCCTCAGACGAATTTAATTTAAAATGTATTGTTCCCTTCATTTATTCAGAAGATATTAAAAGAAATAACAAACGGTAATATATTTTCTCTTTGGGGAAGTAGAACTGAAGCGGCCAGGGCCTCCCTCTGAATTGCCAAAATGTGATTTTTCACTTACACCTTGTAGTTTTTATAAAATACAAAGTACTTCCTTTTATAAAAAAATTAATTGCACTGTGTTGATTTATTTGGTTAATTTTAAATTTCTGACTATGATATTAGAATCAGTAGCTTGTCCCTCCGCTTCAAGTTTATGTCAAAAAAATTCAGCATTTTATATCACTGTGAAAATTATTTTATTATTATTATTTTCTTTGTTCTCTCTACCGTCTCTCTCTCTCTCTCAATTTTGTCATCTAAAATTACTGTTACGGCGAGCTTCATATTTTTCTTTTATTTTTTCCAAATTTTTAAAAGGGTTACTTTCTATTATTTGCCTATTATGTTGATACACGCATGCAACGTATTGATGCACAATTATTAATATCAATGAACACTTATTTATTTTAATTACGATGTAATTGTTGATTTTACGCAGTTTTGTTCAAGTCATAACACATTGTGTCTTCCAAATTTAATTTTCAAACCTCTTAAAATGTACGCTTGATTATTGCTCAATGAACATTTAGTATTACACTAATACATACTTGATTATTGTACCAGTGTACACTTGTTTATTCAGTTTTTTAATAACACTTCGCCAAACAATAATTGGGATTATTAGGGATGAGAAATTTGGAACTATTAATATAGTATTCCATTAAAAAGTTATATAAACACTTCTTTAGTGAGTACATCCTAATTGCACCTTCCAATAATTAGTATTTTTTAAGCGTTCGAATACATGAAAAGCAAAACTATTTACTGTGTTTCGGAATTTTTGTTTTGAATAATATTAATAATCATCACAGCATGCACTCATTTCGACTTCCCAAATAGTAAATTCATGCCATGTATGAAAAGATTAACTCTGTGTTATTGTCTCAAAATTCATTTGATAGACTTTAAATGATAAATTCAATCTATTAAATTTGATCTACTTAACGAGTTATGTGTTTACGTATAAAATTATAAATTTTTGGGCTCATATTTTTTTAAATCAAGCAGTAAAAATATACTAATAATTAATGCATTCAAATCAAATTATAAAATTTTATTTTTTTACCGTTTGATTTTATAATAAATAACTCAAAACACTTAAAAACTCTGTATATAAACGTAGATTGTGCGTCTAGCCAAACTCCTCCGTTTATATCCGAGAACAAATGATATATATTCAGGATTGAAATCGCATTTTTAAATAACAAACAGCATGATTTTGATTTTTGACTAATGCGCTCAATAAAGCAACAGGTCATCCTCAGAGTATGCAAAAACTGGTATATGTTTGGCAAAATAAATCTGCTACAATCTACAATCCTGAGAGATTGTAGGATCCTACGATTCTAAATCCAATCTTTTATTTTTTAAATTGTACGAATTTCTATAAATATTATTTTTTATACACGAATCTCAAAACAAATGAAAGGTTGGATTTAGAATCTTAGGATCCTACAATCCTTTTTAGGCCCGTAGCAGATTTATTTCCTTTGTTTGGCTATTTAAGAACAGGGACGGTGAGAGGGGAGCAGGAGTTCACCGGCCTTTCAGTGGGGTGTGATTTTTTTAATCCTTAATTATTGCTTGATTGCTTCTCATTTTCGTCTCTGGTTTGACTTACTTTTCTTTTTCTAGAAGAGCAGTGATATCTATGTAGCCGGGATTAGTTAAATGTCACTAGCGTTTTACAGCTATATTTCCAAATTAAACATTTGATGTTTGGATGCACTCTATAATAGCTACTATTTAAAAAATAATAATTTTTGGAATAGTGTGAAAATAGTGTTGATTTGGTATTATTCGGAATAGTGAAAATGTTATTTGAATTGAACATTTAGAATAGTGATTGAGAGATTGAACATTTGAGAGAGCACCAATTGCTATTCTGATTTTTTGTAAAAATAGCGAGAACAGCGTTATACTCACTGTTTCGAATAGCAATTGAGTATGTTTGAATGAATCGGAACAACGCTATTCTCAGTACATCCAGACGTATCCGATTTTTGTGAGGGGTGAATTCAAATAAAACTGTATACTTCTAAAAAAATATTGGTAAGGATTATTTACGAATTAATATTTGAGAAAGCAAAAGTTCAAATATACATATGTCCAACCTTAATTTTTAAAATATCTTTGTACCATATCTTCGTTATTTTTAATTTAGATCGATGTAGTCGTGCTAGTTAATATAAATCAGAGATAAGCTTCAGAATTTCCGGACTAGAGCTGAGCTGGCTCCTCGCTGGCCATTATTGTGCGTATCCTTCGAGGTACAATAAAAGGAGCGCTTGTGAGTTCTGCAAAAATATTCCGGTTCCTCTCCAATGGTTAGAATACATCCGAGAGAACAAGCAGATCATAGCCGTAAATTTAAGATCGGACAGGTACTACAGGATCTGCCTCGGCTGTTAACTTCATGCAACGCTGTGATTTTATAGTCTGTGCGCAGAAGCCAAAATTACTCTGTTAAAATATTTATGCATTGTTATTAGTGACAAATATATTATTTAGTTTGACAGGTTAAAAAATTATGATTCAGAAATAATTCAAATATAATTTGAAAATAATTTGGAACTATTTTTAAAAAATAAATATTATTTGGGTATAACATTTTTGTATTTTAGAGAAGTTAATATTTTTTGTTCTAGTATTTTTTTTTTTGAGAGAGGAAATATATGTAGGTATTTCATTTAATATAAAAAGTCTAACTGTTACATGAAACTAAACGATAAATATAAAATATATCATCTAGGAAACTTGAAAGTAAAAGAAATTAAAAGACTAAATTAAATAAATATCATATTTATTTCAAAGTGTGATAAGTGAGACTCTCAGGAATCTCTTTGTAAAATGTTTTTTCACTTCTTCTCAGTTCTCACAACTTCTTCTTCAAAACCATTAAATGTACGGAAGCTTCATTTCCATCTCTTGACTTTTTTCTTTACTAGAAATTTAATTAGATGAAATAGAACTCCGGATTGAGTCTATTCTCCACCTCTAGATGCGCAATCTGACAATATATACGGCATGCCTTCTTCCATCAAATTAGACAACATAAAGAACTCAATCGAGAAGGACGGAGGAAGAAATAACATGAGAAATAGCATGAATTAAACGCGTATTATACACTTTTAATCCGCGAATTACCGAATTATAAGCCGATTCATTCTTTGAGTACCAAAATCTTAATAAATGCACATAATTTGCAAATAAATCGCGAAATATGTTACTATGATTGGAGAGCTAACTATTCGTTCGGTTATATCTACGACATGCATATACGAACACATTCAGCAAAATTGCAGAGGATCCTAAAGACAGTAGGATTCACCGGCGTTTATATTGAGTCCGTATCCTCTGAGATATCTCAACGTTTACGTGACCTACGTGTCCGGTCCCTATTCGGGAGTGATGTAGGGGGGCAGTATTTTGTGTGCTTGGAGATTTGTGCAGAACGTCCTCAAACGGTTGGGATTTTCCATAAAATCACGCAAAGTTTGAGATATCTCAGAGGATATGAATTCGTTTATATTGAGGGCCTTGTATTTTTGTATTTGTTGATAATTAACATGTCATTTCTTTGCAGTGCCAAATTCCGACGCGCTGTCCGCCCCCGCCCCTGACAAAAGTAGTTTGAACTAGAGTGGAAAATACGTGACTCGCGTGCTGTGATTAAGTCGTGCTGTGATCAAATTGTGTTGTAACTGATTATGCTAGTTACGTTTGATTGTATTTGATATTATTTTAATTTGTTTATTGAGATTATTTTTGAAAAAAAATTCAAAATAAATATAAAATGATTCTTTAAAATTCAAAATGAAGAATTAATGTTGAAAAAAAAAGTGATGCTAAAAAAATAGCTTTTTGTCCAGAATTTAGAATTATTGTTTGAAAAATAATTCAAAAAAAATCTAAAAATGTGGTAAAAGTGTCCTAAAAACATGTTAGTGTATTTACAAAATAATAATCTTTAGATGCAAATATTTTAATTGAAATTTAAATGTAAATATGTTAATTAAAATAAAAGTATAGCTCAATTATATAATAAGTCCTGGTCTACGGACATTTTATGGATCAATAAGATAGTTGTCAAGTCACTCTTCGTAAAAAAAAAAATAATGAGTTGTCAAATTTCTTTTGCAATCGTACCTTCTCACGTCGCACGACGTACATTAGGGCTTGTTCGGCCTTCAATTAGGAATGGGCATGGCATAGGAATTGAACTGAAAAATACTGTTTTCGTGGAAATTTTTTTTTTCCAGTTCAACTGAAATTTTTTTTTCCATAGAAACAGTAACACGGCTGAACAGAGCCTTAGTGTCACCACTCACCACTCAACTCACTGTACCATATGACGTTTTTTTTCAAATTGGTTCAATCGCGACCATCCAATAATGATCTAACGGACCATTTCAAATTGTGGTTGGCATATCTTTTGTGTCTACTGTGACGTGCTGTGCCGTGTTTCATGTCGTGCCATGTCTTCTCTGCTAACAATTGGTCAAACCACTTGAATGGTCACAACACGGGACATGCGAGTCACGGCATGTAACTGACACTCCTGTCGTGCTATTTCGTGACAAAGCCGGCTCCGACGTGCCCTTTCCCACTCTAGTTTGAACCAAATGCATTCTACTCTATTGTCAGTCCATATCGTAAATAACGGTATGTGTTTGTTAGACGAATAGAATTCCTTTTAGTGACTAATTTGTATGTGTCTGATTAATCAAAATTATGTAGACGATTGATTATTTTTATTAAAATTATGTGTAAATATTAAATACTTATCATTTATTAAAAATAGTTTATTTGACTAATCAAATTTATCAAATAAATTTAATTTAACCTAGTTCTATCATTATAATATGACACTACATTTATTTTTTCTTAACAACACATACGCAATTTACATGTGTAAGTGACACATTTATTTAATGTAAAAATAAATTTGAAAATTAAGTTTTTTCAAGTACTAATAATATATTATTTGAAAAAAAATATTAAACATTCCAACATAAAATCACTAAATTTAATTTATGATAACAATGTAATTTCATAATGAACTTGTCGTACTAATTGAAAAAACTACATGAGTAAGAAAAATACATGTTATATAAATAATAGAAGAATGAATCAATTTTAAAGTAACTAAGAAGAAAAAACATATATAAAAAATATTGCATGTATATCTAAATATTGATAAAACTACAATACAAGATTTGTAAAACTTATTATCACACATAGTCACAAAAAAAAGTGAAAATAAATATTTATTAGAATAAATAGGAATAAACATATGATTAAACGGGAATAGACAAAATAGTAGAGAATAATTGGCCGATTAATCGGAAAAACTCACAAACAGGCCTCCGATTAGTGTATTCGCAATGGTTTGACCACCGTTAACGAATAAACAGGAGTTTAATCGGCCGTTAAGGCCGTTTTTTACAACACTGTTATTAGTTTTAAAAGAATGAAAATTTTAGTTTATGGGCAATTTAAAATGAATTGTTCATGTTATGCACGTGATTAAAATGCAGATTTGTTGCTGTATGCAAAAAATTACTACATACTGTACATGCGGAATACAACTATTTATGTAGAAGTATATTACGGTTTTATTATACATTGTTAAAGGAATATAGATATAGTAAATACTATACATTATTAAAAGAAATATAGATATAATAAAATTAATTTATATCACAAGGATTGTTGTGTTATTTACCACGTTTTTATTGGTCAAGGTTCAAGCCTTACCCAATTCAATTATTTTATGAGTTGCATAGAATATTTTGTGTCTGCATGATCAGTATATTAAAATCTATATATATATATATATTACCGTTTATATGATCAGTATATTAAAATCTATATATATATGAAACTGCATGATATTCTATGCATAGCGACAGACTGTCAGACCGTATACACATATGACATATGTAGTACATACAGTCATACTTAAAAACACCGGTTACAAACTTAACAATGAGAGAGCCTTTAAAATCGTATCAGAAGTTTCCTAGTTCTCATATTTCCAATCTCAAATTTAAACAGTGGCATTTAGAGTGTTAAGTAAATAGGTAAATGAAATAGGATAAAACAACAAAATTTAGAAAGATATGTAATTAATAATTATTTTAAACACGAACAAATTTTAATAACATTTTAAAAGTATAATAAAGGTATATTTTTAAAATATTTTAAAATCAGGAATAACAAGTGTCTCTAGGGGTGAAAACGGAGCCGGATTATCTGGCGGATATCCACTCCGTATTCAGATATAATCCGAATCTAGATAATTCGGATTCGGATAATTCCCGAATACGGATTCAGATAATTTTCGGAAATCCATAAAAGATCCTGATACGAAGTCCTAAACGGAGCGGATATCCGGATTATCCGGATTCGGATAGTTTGACCGGACCCATATAAAAGAGAAATAAATATTTGCTATAGATGGGATTTAAACCCATGCCCTCCTATTTCAATGCATTTAGACTAAACTTCAAACCACTACACCACAACATCTTTTGTTACCATATACTTATTTGATATATATATATATATATATATATATATATATATATATATATTATATGAATAGATTATTTCTCATCTCTTATAAGTTCATTAATATTTGTATTTTAAAAGTTCATATATCTTAATTATCCGACCATTATTCGTTTTATATCCGTATTCGAATCCGTATCCGTAGACTATCCGTTCCGTATTCGTATCCGTTTAAGGCGGATTTGATTTTGAATTTTGATATCCATTTACTATCCGTATCCGTATTCGTATCCGCTCATTATCCGACGAATGCGGATGTGATATCAGCACTATCCGCTCCGTTTTCACTCCTAAGTGTCTCCTAAGCTCATGTGACTCCGCTACTTTAAGCGTTCTCATTTTTCTTTTGAGATTTATAATTTAAATGTTTGCTTCCGCAAGACATCTAGATATTCACATTTTTGTTTAATATAATATAATTTTATTTATTTATTCTTTTAAAGACCTTGATATTGCTTTCATTTTTTTGATAAAATAATGTATCTCATGTCGCTAAATTTAAATTACACAGCACCGAACCAAATCGTCTACAAAAAATAGTATAATCATTTTTTACATTTATTTTTTTCACATACTTACTAACTATTATAAAAGTTAAAATCGTATAAATATCTTTAAAAAAATGGAGAAAATGTGCACAATGTCTTTGTCGTTTTAGGTCGTAATTTTATTTCAGAAAACTAAGTTATATATTAAACTCCCCTGACCATTAAAGAATTGATTAAGCTCTAACTTTTTTAAAGTATAATAAAAGGTTAAAATACTCATTATTTTTTGTCTCAATTATGTTTTTTATATTTATCTTTATTTTTAAAATCCAAACAGTCAATTCAAACACCTCAACGTAATCTCCGTATTGTGACATAAAATCACAAAGACATAATATTAGAAAACGGAGATAAGAATGTAGCCATGATATTATGAACTTTAGAGAGAAGAAATACATAATTTCGATATTTTTTAAGGACATTCATGAAATTTCCTCGACTTTTGGAATAATTAAAAATGAGTTAGACTAATATGACATTAGTGTTATATCAAACTAAATAACATCACATCTTAAACTCTTAGATCTGCTTTAAGATTCGTAATATCTGCTTTTACTGTTAAAGCACTTCATTTTGTACGAATTTTAAAGCAGATCTAAGAGTTTAAGATGTGGTGTTATTTAGTTTGATATAAAACTAGTGTCATATTAGCCTAACTCATTAAAAATTACTACAAAATCATGGACCAACAGAATAAAATGCTTGGACTCGGTGGAGCAGGAAGTTGCACGTGCTCTTCTAGCGCTGTGAGCCTGTGAGGATGACTCGGATCACGGCAGAGCCCTGTAGGCGCTGACGTGGACAACCGAAATTAGCCACGTCGGAGAGACCGAGCCGTTGTCGAAAATGTGTCGCTCTCGGCTCTCTGTCCCCCCACAGTTCTGTCAAAGAATCTATTGCTCAGCTGGCTGGGCCCACGTTGTGCTGGAGCGCACCGATAATATTATTTATTAATAAAGGCGCTGATAAAGATCCCTCTCATAATTCCCCTGTTGCTCTTCGGTGCTATAGGTTATAATGTTTTATGTACCCGGAAGTGGTTTGGTGTAGGTCTGCATTATGAAAAATCATCTAATAATTACCAAACAGATGATAATGGTCTATGCACAGTAGAGAATTTAATATTGTATAAATATTGAGAGGGTTAACATGTCCTTTTTTTATGTTTTGTCACGCCTCATATTCTGTAACTCATTTTTTAATATTCAAATTTTTTTGAGGGGTAAATATGATTTTTATTAATTTTGAAGCTATTCAAATAACACGTATTTATTGTAACACATACTTTTATGCTTTGAAATTCAAATGACACATACTTAATTCAAAACTGATTTTCAATAATTTTGAAGGGTATATTTGATATTATAAACTTTTGAGGAAATTATATAAATATTGAAGTTTTTGAGGGGATACATGAATTTCCCTTTCGAAAAGGCATGACCCCATTATTCAATTTAACACAACTGACTATATAACATTGTAAAATATTTCTATTGCCGGAAGAAAAGTCTCGGAGTAAAGCTATGGCGCGACATGCTCACTAAAAATATTTGGTGAGTATAACTCTAAAAATATATCTGATCGATGTCAAATGTTAAATTTAAACCGTTGAAATCTATGTACTTCATGAGTGATGCATACATATACAAAATTTTGAAAGTTTCGAGTTTATTTGCTACACAGTCAAGTGGTTAAAGAAATGAACATTTTATTATAAATTATTTTATATATTCAATTTTTATTATTTCATTGACTACTTGACCGTGTAGCAAATAAACTCGAAACTTTTAAAATTTTGCATGTATATGCATCACTCATGAAGTACATGGATTTCAACTGTTTGGATTTGACATTTGACGTTAATTCGATATACTTTTGGAGTTATGCTCACCAAACTTTATTGGTGAGCATGATACACCCTAGCTTTACTCAAAGTTTTGATGTGATGTTCATCGAAAGTAAATTTGAGTTCAATGGACACCGCAATCATCCGTTCTACTTTAAAATTTGTGCGTATCACGTACTATTATTTGTTCGCACAATTTACAAATTTGGACGATTCTGATACTCATCCAACTCAAATTTGTTTTCAATGAATATCTGACTCAAATTGTACTACTATTATAGACCCATGCTGTAATTGAACACTTTTTTTCATTAACTAACATAAATCACCGCAAAATATCTACGCTCATAAATAACCATTAAGACATTCTTCAGTATTTAAGAGTTAGTCATGTCTTCTGTAATTGTTCGGCAACAAAAACATAATTAAATGTTAGTTCGTTCTAAAAGAATTCATATTCAGTTGTCTTAATTCGTAAATAAAAAATAAGAAAATTAAGAAATAGAAGTGCATTAACACTCGAACATAAACAAAAATTTGGGATAAAAGAAGACTAAAGAAAATTATTTTGATACTCGCTAACACCCTACCGATGATCGAAAAAATTCAACGAATCTAAAAAAACACTTAGGCTCTATTCGGCCGCATTACTGTTCTGGTGGAAAAAAAAATTTAGTTCAACTAAATTTTTTTTTCCACGAGAACAGTAAAAAACAGTACAAATTTTCAAATTTTCTATTCTCACATCCATTCTCATTGGTGCATCAAACAGGACCTTAAATCTCACCTGCCGAATAGTACCTACAACAATAACCTAATAAATTGGATATGCTAATAGTGTAATAAGTGATAGTGTAAACTCAGTTGTAACATTGCTTAGCTGGGTCACGTCACATCACTTTAATATTTAATTATTTATAATGGATCCACACCAGGCACCAGCCACTATTTATTCTAAGATGAAATTTTAAAATTATTTTTGGGGTAAGATTACATTGGATTATAAATTTTTAATTTGTTATAAGTTGATCTTGAACTTTTTATTTTGATAATTACTCCTGTAATAAATGTTAATAACTTCTTAATTTAATTGTTAATTTACTATTCAATGCTCAATAAGTATAAAATGATAAAAAAAATCGCCGGATATTTATAATACAACACTTGAAAATATTTTTTATTTATGGTTTTTTAAGTCTGTAAAAAGTTAGGAATTTTTTAAATATGGGTCCTTGATTAAATATTCACAATTCATTAATTGTTTGCTATTTCATTTTTATTTTTAGCTTTTTATGTTTTATTTTAGGATATAATTAAAATTGATAATTATATTTATACCTGAAAAAATAGTAAACATTATGAACTAAGACATTATTGTTGATTTAAAATTAATAATAAGAAAATTAAAATGTAATGTGATTAATGATAAGCATAAATTATATACACATTTGATCTAGATTTTATCATAAAACAAACTCAAATATCTTGTATTTTTAATATAAAGTGATTTAAATACACCTAGAATTAGAGTTCTAATATTACCCGGGTCGGGTATACCCGCCCGTACCCGCCCGTACCCGCCGCCTAGGGTACCCGTGCCCGAGCTCGGGTATGGGTCGGGTACTCGGGTACGCGGGTACGGGTAAAAACCGGACCGGACCCATTTTTTTAGACCAATACCCGACTATACCCTACCCGATTTTACCCGTACCCGACTTAACCCGTACCCGAGTACCCTAGTACCCGTATACCCGAGTTACTGTTCATCCATTTCAAAATTCAAAAATTCTGATTTTTCCCCCCAAAAAAATCAGAAAAAAAACAGAAAAAACCAGAAAAAATCAGAAAAAACCAGAAAAAACCAGAAAAAATCAGAAAAAAAACCAACAAAAAAACAAAAACAAAAAAACCAGAAAAAAAAACAGCAAAAAAATAAAAATAAAATAAAAATACCCGTACCCGCCCTACCCGTACCCGTACCCGCCTTACCCGTCTAGGGTACACGGGTAAGGGTATAACTCGGGTAGGGTATGGGTTTTGAAAATTATACCCGCCATACCCGTACCCGAATACCCTTGTACCCGAGTATACCCGTACCCGAGATATACCCGTACCCGAGACGGGTATACCCGGGGTACCCGTACCCGCCCGAGTATAAATACTCTACCTAGAATCAAGTTAATACGGTTGTTTGGCTTTTCATTGCAAGAAATGATGAAAAATGGCGAAAATACCTTCCAGTGCGGATCAAACCACCCGCAGTGCGGATCAGTGCAGCCGCACTGGGTACTTAGCCGCATTTCCAACGTCCAAGCGCTGCACAGGAAAAAGTCCGAGCCTAATGCGGATAAAAAACCACCCATAGTGCGGATGAGCCCAGCCGCACTCAATACTTGGCCGATTTCAGAACCTTCAGAGAAACAGAAACTACCCGCAGTGCGGGTCAGCCATCCGCACTACCATCCGCATTCAACTAATTCGCAGAAGTTAAATAAGGAAACTTATAGCAATGCGGATGAAAACCACCCGCAGTGCGTATCATCCATCCGCACTGGAGCCACAGAAAAGCCAAATTTACACAGTTTCAACACAGGTTCTATTTTTGGCACTTCATGGACGTGTTTTGATAGCCAAACGTGGACAAGGCATCCTAGGGAATTAATCCGAATATAGCACCCACTAACTCCACTACCTGGGCTCTTAATTGGGCATGGTCCTTGGCTATAAAAGAGGGGATCTCTTCCTCTTTCATCCCCTCCCGACACACACAATTCTTAGCGATAAATTCTGGAGAAAAGGAAAGCTTTCAAGCAATGAGAAGAAGGGTTTCCTGAGTAAGAATTCGGCAAGATAGAGGTTTTTGATTTGTCAAAGGGTGTAATTACTTCCTTTATTTCATTTCTTCTTATTTTGCCAATTTTTGTAATGGATCTCTCCATGAGGGAGTAGTTCTCTCTCTAGGGGTTTAGGTCAATGCATGAACTTGTTTAATTCTATTTTATTCGATTATTTGTTTTTATTATGATTGTTTTATGGGATTTGATTGTTAATTTCTGTGATTTAATAATTTGTGTTAATTACATAGTTAGTACTTGAATTGTAGTATCCCGTTTTAGATTCGAAAGAACCAAAATTGACTGTGATCAATAGGATAGTACCAAATCATGAATGCAAATACCCTAGGTTTAGATTAAGATTGTAACCAATTTAATCTAAGCCGGAACTATAGAAATTAAGGTTAGGAACTTAGTGAATAACTTAACCGTGAAGCCAAACCCTAATTAGGACATCTCAATTCGAATCGGGTATTGGTATGATGGACTTAATTGCGAAGTACCAATATTTGAGGAGAATAGAGACTACAAGCGCTCAATGGGTCTAGGTAGCTAGGTTGAGGAACCTAATCGAGAAGTCCGAATTACTTAGGCACGTTATTAATTTACGAAAGTAACCCTTAATAACATATTAGGTTAGAAACCTCGTCAAATCATACATGAATTCAAACAAATAACGAATTAATAGAGTTAGCAAGGGATTGTAGACCGAATACCCCTAGATCTTCTCATCTAGAAAGCAAACCAATCTTTATTTCATTCATTTACTTTTATTGTTTTAAACTCTCTATTCGGGTATTGAACTCAAATTTAGGAATTGTTAGAACAAATCCCCCAATTTACTTTTATTGCATTTTACTTTATTTTATTTTCTGAAATTTTATTACTAAAGTTTGAACTAAGTTTTTATCGTACTCTCTGTGGATCGATACCTAAAATACTACTTTGATAAGAATTGTGCACTTGCAATTCAACTCAAACGTGTGTTAAAGGTTTAAAAAGTACCTCATTGTACTGAAACTTTGTACCATACCCTTTGGACGCATCAATTAATAAAATATTTAAAGGGATTAATTAATGAAGGATGTTATGTAGAGGTGAAAACGGAGCGGATTATTCGGCGGATATCCGCTCTGTATCCGGATAATTTGGATTCGGATAATTTCCGGATATGGATTCAGATAATTTTTGGAAATTCATAAAAGATCCGGATACGGAGTTCTAAACAGAGCGGATATCCGGATTCGGATAGTTTAACCGGACCCATATAAAAGAATAATAAATATTTGCTATATAGGTGGGATTTGAACCCATGTCCTCCCATCTCAATACCTTTAGACTAAGCTTCAAACCACTATATCACAACATTTTTTGTTACCATACACTTATTTGATATATATATATATTATATGAATATATTATTTCCAATCTCTTATAAGTTCATTAATATTTATATTTAACGTTTTAATTAATATTTGTATCTTAGAAGTTCATATATCTTAATTATCCGACCATTATTCGTTTTATATCTGTATTTGAATCCGTATCCATAGACTATCCGTTCCGTATCCGTATCCGTTTAAGGCGGATTTGATTTTGAATTTTGATATCCGTTTACTATCCGTATCCGTATTCGTATCCGCTCATTATCCGACAGATGCGGATATAGTATCAGTGTTATACGCTACGTATCCGCTCCGTTTTCACTCCTAATGTTATGGCTATGTCTATACTAAGTTACTAACACTAATTAGCAAATTAATTGCTGAAATTTGTATTTCATAATTAATTATGATATAGAATTTGTCTCTGTAAATGAACCTTTTTTCAATTCTAATATTTGACTTATCAAACTGTTAAAATAAATATATCTACCCGACATAAAAATTTAAAAGTAAAGATGTTTGAATCCGTCTTGTAAAATAGCATACGATATCATGGAACTTGTAAGGTAAGAGCACAATGATGATTTTTAAATTATCGATAATGAAAAATGAATTAAAAATAAAATAAGAATGATGATGTGTACCGCCAAATAAAAGGATTTATTTACTACAATAAATATTTAAAAGAATCTGATAGGTTTTATTAACAGTCTTCCTTAAAAAACAAAAAAAATCAAATAATCAAAGTACGATTACGACCATCCGATTTAACTCGGACGCTTCTCCATTATTTGTTCTGAAATGTAAAAATCTATCTCGAGAGTTTTCAGAAGTATCAAGTAGATGACAAATATTATTATATCAGATAAACTTCGTGCTATTATAATTTTCAAAAACTAATACTGTTCAAATATCGCTTTTTAGTTTTCTAATAACAAAAAAAATCTAAAATTTATATGTCAAAGTAAAACCGTTATATATATATATATATATATATATATAATTTTCTCTACGTGCGCATAAAAAATTATTGCATTTCGATTTTCATTTTATATGAAGCAATAAGTTAAAAAATCAACGTCCATAATTTATCCTACAATTTTGCAAACTCTTGATATCAATTAAAACAAAATCAAAATGTCATGATTTTTACATGTATATATAGAGACAATAATATATATCATATTTAACAGTTGTATTTTAACATTTACATTTCAAATTTCAAATTACTATAATTCTAAAAATAAAAACACAAAAAAAAACATTTAAACTCTCCTCATAATACAATATCTGCGTTGAAATTTCATACACTCCATACAAAACCTAAAAAATAGACTCTGCCATTTGGGAAAAAGATGAGATTTAGGAAAAAGCCAAAAGCACCTAATTTAATTACCTATTCATTAATGAAAAGTGAAAACAGTTGGAAGCAGACGGTAGCGTAAGAAATACATGTTTCTGTGCCTCTTTCTACTTTTTTATACGCGTCTGCGTTTAATATCCAAAACAGTGGATGTGTACTATGATTCTATGAATAGTGCGCAAGTATGTCTCTGCCCATTTTAATGGTCCCCACATTTTTATCAATGATTTCTTTATTTTGAATCCTTACAATATAGTTCATTTATGTTTAACTCCTTACCACCTATTATTTGTTTCCAATTAAAAGAAATAAACAACTCTAAATTTTTATCCCTTACCAACATTTTTGTTATTGCGCGATGCGATCTGAGGTGGAGATTGAAGATTCTTTGATGGAGGTCAACATGCAAAAATATATCCTCTTGAGGTAACATAATATTTGTATTTAGAATTCAAACAAATTCGGTCTGAAATAAAATGCACGAAATCATTTTGATATTCATGCTGATTTTGATTGGATGATCCGAGTCTCAACATAATTATTCTATTACCTTAGGGGATATAAATTCATTCAAGTAGCATGTTCAGATCTCCTAAAGTAACTGAAAATGTGTATTTTGTTCCGAACTGTTCAATCAGAATTCATACTAATTCAGTCTCAAGTTGAATTTACGTAACCCCTTTAATATCCGTACATATTATTTTAATAAAACAATATGAAATTCTGAATTCAAACTCAAACTCTAAGAGCCTGTCCAACTGTAGCAATGAAATTACTGTTTATTTATAGAAAAAAAAAATTCACTCAGACTAAATTTTTTTTTCCTACATAAACAGTAATTTTCAATTCAAAATTTTAAAATCTTGTACTCATTCCCATTTCCCTCGTACCGTCGCACAGACCCTAAATTACTTTCATAGGATCCGAATTCTCGGAGTACCTACAGAAAACCTAACCACTCGTCCACCGTGGAGTGGCAGCTATTTTTCTTTTATTTTTCTCAGTAATTTTAGTCAAAACCATTTAATGAAAAACTGTTGTAATTATAGTGGAGACAGTTGGAGATACATGCAACTGAACTTGGAAGTAGTTATATTGCGACCAAGTCTTTGGTGCATAAGTGGCTAAGTGCACAATGTTTCTAGCAGGAGGCCTGTCTATTGAAATCTCCTCAATTAAAATTTACTTGGGTGATGTTCAAGTATTATGAAACGATTGTAATTTAATTAAAAATTTTACCGTTATGAGTTGTAAAATCATTTTAATTTTCGAAATCAATGAAGATAATATAAACCGCATCCAGGATTTCTCAACATGTTTAGCTCTCAATTATTACAGTACAATCTATTAGATTCTTTTGTCAAAAAAGTCCAAATTGAATTTAATCATTCATACTGCCTTTTCAATTTAAACCGCTCAATAAAAATATATATATCAACTTCTTGTTGAATACTAATTTTAGGATTTTGTAGAGAAGATTTTTGTTCTTTTTTCTTTAATAGAGAAAATTAATAGCAGCTGGAGACTTACCTACAATGTCAGAATGAAATAGTATAAAACCCACAATAGCAATTTTTATTGTAACTCACAATCCAAGTAACCTAATTGTTAATTAAATATGAGACCCATTTGCAGAATCCCCCCTAATAAAAAACCAAAGCTATCAAACCTACTCCGGATAGAGACGCTAGATCACATGAAAGGTTGGAAAAAAAATACACAGCCACACACTGGCTGACAAAGGAACATTTTTTTCTTTGGAAAGGGTGGGTTAGAAATAAGTCCCTGTCTGGGTTCTCTATTCCAGCTGGTTTCCATGTGGAAAGAAAAAAAGGTAATGGATAGATAGTAGTAGTCAGGGATTGGAGGGTGATGCTTGGATGAGAAATTGGATTCCTGAGAGTGTGAATGAAATAAATATGGGTAGTTGGCTAGTGGTTTGTATTGTCTTAGGTACAGCCAGTAGGATATACATTGCATTTTTCTATCTATCAGAAACAAAACACATATTAGTAGAGGAATATATTTGATTGGTCAATGTGCAGAGCAGCTAACCAAGCCTGTTTTCTTTGCTGTCTCATGCGAGTCAAAGTTTTTATTAAAAAAATGTACAATACTGTTTTGGGTATTATAATTCCTGAAGCCTATAAGTAATTGCATTGATAGAAAGAGTTACATAATATGAGATAATGAGTGTCTATGAAAATATATTGTGAAAATATACAGCTACAAACAAACTAATAATATACAGGAATATATGCATGGGAATATATATATTTGTGGACACAAATTTGATATTCTTGCTTAATTGTAATAATAGCAGTCTAGAAATTGTTTCGTTGTGCGCATATGGCAGCCGAAAAGATACTGAATCAATTCCCCATTGTTTTTTAGGCTTGTAGCAGCAATAAAATGTACGTTGCACATGACCAATAACATAAACCAGTTCCAAATAATTATCTTCTATTATTTATTTCCCCCAATTAATTATGATCACTGTTTAATTTTAATTCAACATTAACTGCATCGATTTGAAGTTTGAACCAATCTTATTCTAAAACCGGAAAATTTCATTTGGACGTACTCTTTGTAGGTGGGTAGGGTCCGAATTGTTGGCATGAGGCGCCGCAAGAACAGAGCATGTGAGTAGTTGTTTTCAATTTTTTCCTTTTATGTTTCTGATATATCTATCTTTTAATTGGTGTGTTATACTTATATTTGTCCGAGACAGCATGTGATCGATGCAAGGGGACCAGAGCGGCTTTAAACGGACAATGCCATGATCCGCAAGGAACTACACACAACCAGGCAACGGAGCGCCGGTTTTCTCTTCTTGATTCAACCTAAATTTTTTTTGACACATGAGCTATGGGCCCCTCCCCTCTAGATGCTTTGCTTTTATCTTGAATTGAGTCTCTGCCTCTCTGGACAAAGTAATGCACACAGGTGCGGAATCAGACCTTTAAATTAGAGATAAACACGAAGAATGATTAATTATATAAAATGAGCAAAACTAGATTGTGAATATGTGATGTGCTCACCAAAAAATATTGGTCACTTTTATATAAAATCTGAATTGTGATGAGCCGAAATAGAGTGTGTGATGTGCTCATCAAATACTGTTTAGTCACTCTTATATTTAAAAAAAAAACTTATATATAAAGTTCTAAATAACAATTATCACGTCATAGTGAAAAGGCTAAAAAAAGACTATAACTAACTATTGTGCCAAAAATAACTGATAGCACTACAGTTAGCTATTTAAAACCCTAATTATATATATTGAAATTTAATTTATATTTTAGATACTTCAGCTTCTCATAAAATATCAGTATGATTTTGTAATTTAGTAATTAAAATTCTACATTGTGGAGACTTAAATTCAATTATAGTTATCGGACATTAAACATTTTTATACTTTATATATGTGTAAAGTTCTAATTTCATGAGAGGATGTTGGCGAAATATAACAGCAGAAATCTTCCTTCTTTGTTGGATCTCAAATCATCATTTCAACGAGACAATGACCAGTGCATTTAACTTAGAGTATTTATACTCGGGCGGGTACGGGTACCCCGGGTATACCCGTCTCGGGTACGGGTATATCTCGGGTACGGGTATACTCGGGTACAAGGGTATTCGGGTACGGGTATGGCGGGTATAATTTTCAAAACCCATACCCTACCCGAGTTATACCCTTACCCGTGTACCCTAGACGGGTAAGGCGGGTACGGGTAGGGCGGGTACGGGTATTTTTATTTTATTTTTATTTTTTTGCTGTTTTTTTTTCTGGTTTTTTTGTTTTTGTTTTTTTGTTGGTTTTTTTTCTGATTTTTTCTGGTTTTTTCTGATTTTTTCTGGTTTTTTCTGTTTTTTTTCTGATTTTTTTGGGGGGAAAAATCAGAATTTTTGAATTTTGAAATGGATGAACAGTAACTCGGGTATACGGGTACTAGGGTACTCGGGTACGGGTTAAGTCGGGTACGGGTAAAATCGGGTAGGGTATAGTCGGGTATTGGTCTAAAAAAATGGGTCCGGTCCGGTTTTTACCCGTACCCGCGTACCCGAGTACCCGACCCATACCCGAGCTCGGGCACGGGTACCCCAGGCGGCGGGTACGGGCGGGTACGGGCGGGTACGGGCGGGTATACCCGACCCGGGTAATATTAGAACTCTATTTAACTACTGTCACTTAACTACTGTTAAAGGACGCATGCAGTAATTGTCACCAATTACCGATCATGCACGGTCATTAATGGCTTTGTTGGTCACTTGTACAGCTGGTCATGCAAAAGAAAATACAAAAATCTTTTTGGAGCATGAAGCTACTCATTTGAAAAATTAAACATTGGAGGGTTCTAAACATTGGATACAAACTAATCAATATGATCCCCTTATTAAAAAGCTCTTGGAGACCAATTTTTTAATTTTTTGGATTTTTTTTAGTTAGGTACAAAATTAATATTATTTGTATGGTTCAGAAACTAGAACCATTCTAACCACGATTTTTGTTTTTCTTGTCATTCTTAAATAAAAAAATCAATATTAATTCCAAAAAAATGTATAGGAAAGACCCTGCACACGTTTTCATTATGAAATGTAATGCAAGGCATTATTGGTATACGTTCGTTCCAACCTTCAACCTTCCTTTTTAGGTTTATCAATAGTAAATCAATCGAATAGCAACCACTAAACCTGTCATATTTTCTTCCCTGCGCGCCTTAACACATCAGATTTTCTCATGAATCCTATACTTTGAATTTTAGTCAGAGAATCGCACAGCGTTCACTACTCGAAATGGGTCCTTCCTCCGCGCACTAAGTGCTTGCTTGTCACATCACAAATAGGAAATGCCACAAACAATAATTTTGTACATACCTTAAAAATAGTAAAAAAAATATTCAAAAAACATAAAAATTAATCGCCAAACACATTTTAATACGGAAATTATATTAATCGGTTCAAATTGACTACTTATACTCTAAAAACAAAAAAAAATATAAAAAGCATAAAACATTTTAACCTTCATTAAACAATGCATGTGAACACACAATAAATAATCTTAGATTTTCTCTTGACAGAGACATCCGTCTGACTGACTTCTCACATCATAATAATTCTGTATTTGGAAGAAATTAATATTTTTATAAAGAAAATATAGTAACAAGATGGTGGATAGTGGGGTTTGGTCAGATGTGGATATGAGGGACAACTGTTTGCATGTGAAGTGAATGAGCTTCAAAGTTTTCACGGGGAATTTGTATTGAGTTCAAAGAATTCCAGGTGGATTGGATGGACAAAATAAAACCACACATCTTTTCTCGAAATTGCGGAAATTATTTTTGTTCAGATCGTCGAGCATTTCGATATCACAATCAATGTTTTTAAAATGTACTTTTATTCAATTCACTGCATATTGTATATACGAATTTTAATACAAATTTATAGATACGTATATAAAATAAATTGTCATTCTATCAATATCCACAGTCAATTTCCATATTTATGACAAACTAATAAGGTAATACGAGTTATTAGTTATAACATTATCAAGTACGAGAACAATACTAATAAAATGTATTGTATGTAAACTAGAAAGTCTGTATATGCATTCGCATAAATAATACCGCATGTAGTATTCTGTGTCTGCATGACCGCATGTGCGGTCACTTGTTTTAAATATGTTGATACGTGACATTTTGAGTATGACAACAGATTATATGCACATATACAATCTCATTTAAAAACACTAATCACAATTTTCTTTTTCTTTTTTAATAAACCTTAATGTGATTTTCTAATGAGTGACAATTTTTATATATTTTTTGTATTTTAAATATATTTTAGGGTAATTATAATTTTTCCCATCTATCCATCTCTCATTTCATCTCCCAACTAACTTTCTATTTTAACTATAACTATAACTATTATTTCTAACAATATTTATTTCTTTCCTCTTTCTCATTTTCTCTTTCGCCTTCATTTTTTCACTTTCATCTCCATCTTTTTCTCCCACCTCCCTCTTCCACCTCCACCTCCCACCTCCCTCTTTCACCTTCGCCTCCCATACCTCATCTCACTTCACCTTCGCCTCTACCTCCCTCTCCCACCTCCGCATCCCACCTCCTCCTCCGCCTTCGTTTTTCCATCGATAAGCTCCCCTCCCTCTCCTACCTCAAAATGGTAAATACAATAAACTCCCTCCCTCTTACACTTTCGCCTCGATTTTTTCCCTCTATGCCTGCTGCTCCCGCTCTAGCGAACGTTTTGCCGGAGATCATCAGTCACTCCATCCCAATTAAGCACGCCTCTGCCAGGAATGAATACTTCAACGTGTATGAATGAATATTTCAATGTATAGGAATGAATACTAGAGCACGTCTCTACCGGGTCAGATCCATCACTGTCGATTGTATCAAAATAATTTTGTATATGTGTATGCAATTAATCCCTTTCATGTTTATGTTATCATTCCTCATGAAGTAGCGAGTTTTGCAAAAAACAAAGCTTTATTAATGATGAATTAGGCCACTACGTATTAAATAAATTTTGAAAAAAAGAGAGATATATGAATGAATACTTCAATGTGTATAAATGAATACTTAATATCTTAGGTATGAATACTTGTGTGACAAGATATTAATATTTGTGCAACGGACAATTCGAAAGTAAGTCATCATGGATCTCATTTGCAAGATAAAAATATATAGAAAACATTCATGGTTTTAGATTTGCAAAATTTTTCACAGATCGTCAGAAATATTGGTTAGATTGAACAGAAAAAAAGAAAACCCACCTCTAAAAATGTGTAAAAGATGGATGAGTGATGTTCCAGTTTTTATATTTGCACTTACACGATGGGGATTAATACTTTCTCGATAAGAGATGAATACTTGTGCAACGGACAATTCAAAAATATGTTATCAAGGATCTCATTTGAAAGATAAAATTGTGTAGAAAGCGTTCGTGGTTTTAGATTTACAAAATTTCTTATAAATCCTCAGAAATACTGGTTAGATTGAATGGAGAAAAAAAATCACCTCTAAAAACATGTAAAAGATAGATGAATGATGTGTCCAGATTTTATATTTGCACTTGCACGACGAGGATGAATACTTTTTCGATAAGGATGAATATTTGTACAACGGACAATTCAAAAGTATATCATCATGGATCTCATTTTAAAGATAAAATTATGTAAAAAACATTCGTGGTTTTAGATTTGAAAAATTCCAAATCAATTGTTAGAAATATTGATTAGATCGAACGAAGAAGAAAAAATCCCACCTCTAAAAATGTGTCAAGTTTTTTTTTCTTAAATACTTGATATATTAGATGTGAATATTTTATGTGTTATAGATTAGTACTTGATTCATTATAGATGAATAATTGCACGCACCAGTTATAAAATCTTTCAAATATTATGTGGTCCCAAAATAGTAAGTGGTCTCCGTAGATAGTTAATAGTTATTGAAGTAGGTAATATCTGAGAGATAAAATGAGAGATTGTTACAGAATGATAGCTAGATGCTCCCTATATTTTAACAATGAGCTTCTTAAGACCATATCTTTATCCTTTTCAGTCAGCTGAGTATTTGCTCCCTTTTTTTTTACAAATAAAGGTAGCTATTGGCTGGTTAAATACGGAAACATTTATAAAATATCTGTTATTTTCAAAACTTAGATTTAAATAAAATTCACATCCTCTGGTATTTATGAGAAATTGTCATCATGGGCCTGAAATACATGCTCTGTTTTCCTTGACCTTCTCTAGCCTCCAGCCCTCTCAATTACTATTACCTATTCATGATCTAAACTGTTTTTCTATTCATTATAATGTTTTGAATTTAAATCATTCTACGGGCCTTGAAATTGAATTCAAGAGCCTGTATTATAATTGTATAGTTAAAGTAATGCTAATTACTCGATTTGAACTGGTTAGTTTCAAAAAAGTCTGTACTCAATTTCCCAAGCCGAAGAAGTTATTTTTTTATAGTATTTTGCAAACCACATAATGGTCTGTGCTATGGATTGATATATTCTTTTATAAAATTAAAATAATAAATCTGAACTGTTCAACACTATTTCATATAAAATGCATTGAAGAACAAATTATATATTATTTTTGTAGACAGGTAGAAAATCACTTTATCTGCGGATTTTTAAACCAATGCAAAAGTAATGATTTCTGATTTTTTAAGAAAGTGGCAAAATATTATAAAAATGTGAAATTTAGGATCCAAATATATTTTTATATAAGATTATGTTCAACAGTTCAGATTAATTATTTAAATTTTATAAAAAATATTAATTATTTGAACTTTATAAAAATAAATAGTGATTTATAGCACGGACTGGTTCTGGTTTTGCAAAGTACCATAGCCTAATTCAAATTTTTCATATTTTATAAAATATCAGATAATTGTTTTTGTTAGACATCAGTTTACGACCTCATACTAAAAAGCTTCAAAATTATGTATTTTTTTCTCTAAACTTTGAAGTGAAGTATTTTTCTTTCTAAATTTGAAAAATTCATTCAAAATTTATAAAATATCCATTTTGATCTTTATTAAAAGCATAAAACGCCCATTGGACTCAAATATGAAGGGTTCCTTTACCATCTGAACCGCTTTAAGATGTATGTGCGCTAGATCAACACGAATCACGAAGTGAACACACACGGATAATGAGGTGACATGCACTGACCTTAATGCAATGCGTGCAAATCAATATTGCTTTAAGATCCATGCACGCTAGATCAACATGAATCTCAAAGCAAACATGCACATATATTGGAGCGACAGACACATATCTTAATACGATGAGCATAGATTGGAAGGTAGATGAACTCTTCAGATTAAAATTTGAGTCCAGGTTTTATGCTTGCAATCTTGAAGTTTTTGAGGGGTATATGTGCAATTCCCCCTTGATTTAATGTTATATTGTTATAAGGATTTTATCATTGCGTGTTTAGTGGAAAAGTCCACTAAGATATGTTGATATATAAAAAAGTATTTACAAGAGTACTACATGAATCAAATAGAAAATGCAGCCAAGTAAAATATTTTTTTTGTTGTGCCATCATTTGATTTTTGTAGAATTTTTCGATTTCTTGATATTCTATTTTACGATTCATGATTTTCTAGTGTCCTGCCGAAAGTAATTTCTTAGTTATCAATTTCATCTGATTAATTTCAACAATAAGCATGTTTTGTCAGGTTGCAATATTAAGGGTTTTTAAGGGTTTCTCCGAACAATACAGGTTTTTTTTTTTTTTTTTTGTCAAGATATCCTGACCGACTTGGTCTTTTTTGGCATGGGAAATGGTTTGTAAAGGATTATGTTAATTCTTAAAGGTGTTTTAGTTTAGAATTGTTTAAGTTATTATTTGAGAGGTCAGAAGTAATCACAGTTCAGAGATGATTGTCAAATTTTTGTTTTGAGTATTAATGATCCCCAAAAAGTAATTTGATTACTTCATCTGTATGATCAGCAAGGTTTCTTAATATATTTAAAAAAGTGGTTTCACTAAATTTTAGATTTTTCCTTACGACGTTTTATATATTTTTTTTATTTGCTTGTATTTTCACATCTTGCTAGAGGGTAATTTTTCAGATTTTAGTGTACTGTATTGCTTTTAGCCAATTTAACATGAAAAACATATTATTACAATACTGATTAATATAAATCGTTAAAATTATCTTGAAGGTTCTAAAATCAAATTTTAAATATTCAACATCCCTTTTTTTTTAATGTTTCAAACTTCCAAATTACATCCATTTGTGGACTGTACAAAACATGTGGGAACTATAAATAATCTCACATCATGCTTGTAATTGTATATATTTGTGAAATATATTATTAAATAAAAAGATAGTTAGACTGAGAGAAGTAACTAAGGAGGAGGGGGGAGATGGATTTGGATCCCCTAAAGTAACTCAACATTTGAGTTTAGATTTGGACTGTTCAATTAGAATTCAAATTAATATAATCCGAGGTGAAATGTACATAATCAATTTAATATTTGTGTCAAAACAGATCGGATTCATATATAAACTTAAAATTTGAGTTACTTTAATCAAAATTTTGGAGAAGGGGCAGAAAGAGAATATCCTCCTAGATACAATGCGTTCGCAATTGAGCGATTGGAATTCGACTCCTATTTAGATAGAGATACTTCACTTTTAGATTTGTGTATGAGCGATTGGAATTCAATGCCTAACTAGATATAGAGAGTTTATTTTGAGATTTGTGTCTAATTAAAATTGACGGTTCATATCTCATTCTACTCAATCAAGTATTGTACTGGGTCTGATAAAATTCGTGGAAAGGAGGGTATGCATTTGGACAAGGGCTGATCTATATTCACCCGTACGGATGCTAAGTCACTCTATGATTTTTAAATTTTAGTTATGTATATTCAAATTTAATTCAATTGAATTTCTTTTAAAACTTTTTATATAATCTAATTCCCCTCATGAAATATCACATGTTTACTTGTGTTCTGGTTGTCAGAGCTTAGTTTGTAGTTGTAAAGGATTTGAGTTCAATTTTCATCAATAACATATTATTTATTTTAATTTTTAGTATTTCATATCATGAATTTCTAGTTCTGTGTTTGGAGATTACAAGTTAAATTTGTCAAAGCTATCAAAATATTGTAAAGGCAGGTAGGTTCATCGTTTGCAAAGAAATCTGATCCAAGTCTTCGTGCATCCATGACTCCATCGAGTCTTCAACACAATTGCCTAGTAAAATTAGTCTCCATCCGGAATTCTTGCGCAAGTTAACCAGTTAAGTCTCCAACGAATATGAAAATAAATCTTACTGCATTTGTTACCATGATGTACACTTCCAGTGTTATTTAATTGCTAGTGTTTTTTTTTTATTCAAAGCTAGCGTTGTATTCAGTGACGGAGCCGAGAATTTTAATCATGAGCGTCAAATAAAAATATTTCTTAATAACTTTTTTTAAGTGATACTAAAATTTTATATTATTAAAAGTAGTTCTAAAATTTTAGCAATTTCAAGAATCTATCTCTAATTTAGTGACAAAAATACATATGACTCACATGTGAGAGATTATGAGTTTAAAACTCACAAAGTGAAAAAATTATCTATAATATATATAGAAATTTGAAAGTGTGTTAGGTGACTTGACCTTCAATTTTTAAATAAATATATATATTTAGCAAGCTTAATTAAACACACTCACGCGGCTCGTCCATTGTCTGTGTTGTAGCTAAATTCAACCAAATTTTACATAATTTGATAAATCTAAATGGTGATCCAATTTTTTTTTTTTTAGTAAAAAACCCGTAAGCATTTGCATTGATTTAAAAAGCTACAAGCAGTTGTTACATGATAGTAGACAACAAGTGTTTTTGAAAGCTTTCAGCTGTAAAAACAAATAAAAAACACATAGGGATATGTGCATTTCATAGATACAAATTTGATAATCTTTGCTTGATTAGAATTATAGAAGGCTAATGATTGTTTTCTCTGTACGCTTATTTGTCTTGTTTCTTCTGACAGACTAAACTGAAGTACAGTCGAGAAGGCACTAGATCAAACCGGATTGAAAATTGAATTAATCAAACCGGAATAGTCACCATTCAGAGAAATGTACAGCTGAAAAGACACTGAATCAAACCAAACTGAAAACTAAATCAACTGTACCGGAATAATCACCTTTCAGAGGAACAGTCACACAAGGAATTGGCATCAGAGCATGATCATGCATTCATGCGCCTCAACCTCCAATATCTTGATTAAGTATTCAAATCTTGGACCATTAAAGGGATGCAAGCTCCGAGCCTAGCATGGCCCATTGTTGAAATATAAAACAATTAGTCACAGCCCAATAGTTGACTTTGATGCAACAGGCTCGGTTTAGTTTGATTAAAAGCAAAACTTGAACTGAGACATAAATACTTTGGGGGTTATGTTCGAGTAGAACTACGGGTGTTCTTAAGCTAATTAAGGTGTTTGATGAGTTTAACTTCAAAATTTATTAGATTAGTTTTAAATAATATATTCAAACTGTTGAAACTGATTTATTTTACGAGTAATTATTTAAATGTAAAGTTTTTAGAATTTTACATTAATTTTGTATAAAGTCGAGTGGTTAAAAGGTGTTAAAAAAATTAATGCACTAAAATTAATTTATAAACATTTTAATTTTGACCGCTTGATTTTGTACTAAAATAATTCGAAAACATAAAATCTATGCATGTAAATTCATTACTTGTGAAGTAGATGGTTAAGTTCATCAAACACCTTAGTAAGCTTAAGAACACTAGTTTTATCGTTAAGTTCTGTTCAAAATGAAAATTATCCTCCTAAATCAATTCGATTTTTCTTTGGGCAGATTTTTTTGTTTTTAAAAAAAAGTTCTCTGTACCCGATCGCTTAAAATTTATGTGAATACTTTTTAAACTCGCATTTGTATTTTATCACTCTTGCTAGCCGTATTGCACGCAACTTTTTTATTAAAAATAATTCTCATGCTCTTCTTAAAAAAAAAAAAAAAAGATTCTCAAGCAATTTTGTAAAGTGGGTGAGTCGTGTCTTTTCAGTTGCATGAGAAGCAATGATAGTGACACAGGAATTTCAATTGCGAGAATATAAATAGAGAACGGGATATGAGAGAGGCTATGTTGCATGGATACGGATACGGGTATCGTATCGGATACGATACGAGTACGGCGATACGGCAATTTTGAAAAATATAAGATACGATACGTCTATTATATATATTATTTTTAATTAATTTATATATTGTATTTATATAATTATAACTTAAATCAAATTTATAGTAAAATAAAGACTTCATGAAAGTTTAAGATAAATATTATATTAATTAGATCTTGTCATATGTAATGCTCTAGTATAGTGGTTAAGTCTTTTGACTCACACTTGGGAGATCCCAAGTTCGAACCCAACTTGGAGCGAAAAAAAAAAATTTGCTCTGGTCCACTGGCGCGGTCCACACGCTCGGACTGGTGTCCATGGGCATGGTTCACACGGCTGGACTGGTTCACGGGCGCGGCTCGCGGGTTCGCGGATCACAGGCACGTATCCCGCCCGTATCTCGCTGAAACAGACGTATCGGATACGAGTCAACGCGTATCGTGACTGTATCTAGCAGTTTAGAGATACGCCACGTCATCCGATACGCCAGCTGGCGTATCGGATACATATCGTGGCCGTATCGGATGCGTATCGGTATCCGATACGGGTACGGTGTCTAAGTCAACGTATCCGAGTAACATAGGAGAGAGTAGTGGAATATGACATAGTTTGCAAAAAGAGAATAGAATAAGAAGGGAAGAAATATACCGTTCAATGAAATTCATGAGTCAATATTTAGAAAAAATAAAAAAACGGAAGCTTTGCTGCTGATGCATTTACGTGCGTTTGTACACGTTTTTAATTATTTAAGCCATGTTAAGATATCACATCATAAAACACTTATAAGTAATTTTTCACTTATATTTTTATATTTTGATAAATTTATTGGTACAAAATTTAAATAAATACATCAAATACATCAAATAAATTTATTCCACGTTTGTTCGTATTTTTTAATTAATTCAGACCACACTGTGATTCTAAATTTACAAATACTTACATATAATCTCCTTCAACATAAATTTTATACACTGAATAATATGCATAAAAGTTCTAACAGAGAACATTAGGATGTGTGTGTTTGTTCGTAGTTTTATTCGTTGAGGTTTGATCCTAAATTTACCAACTGCAACTCATGTCCTCAATATGTTTCAAAATTTATTTGTGCAAAAATCAAAGATCCAATTAACTTGGAATTCAACAAATTAAATCGGTAAATGTCATAAATTAGGGTATGTTTGGATTTATTTTAAATTTTAATAAAATTAAATTTTGTAGATTTCATAAATCCGAGGTTGTTTGGTTTTGGAACATTTATAATATTTTGGTATTTTCCGCGGCTTTGTGGCAATTTGATGTTCTCTGTTAACAATTTTTGTTTGCTGAAAATTTGATGGATTCTTGCACTAATTAATCTCTGTGCAATTATTATTAGGAAAATAGCTGCGAATTTTATAATCAAAACAAGCCATCTTTTTTATATTTGATAGTAACAACACTGTACACAAAAATAAATCCTGTAATATTGACATAATAGTTTTAAACAAAAAAAGTGTAGAATTAATAAATTTTTATGCCATATATGGAATATTCTGTGGGCTACTACTAAATAAAATGCTCCATTGTCATGGTAACTTTATAGTCAAGTCCTCAACTAAAATATCTATTAATATCGTGTTTACTAAAATTACGAGCACGTTTTTATTAGATGAAAACACTGTTGTAAAATGTTTAAATTGTTCGGGCGTATTGGTACAGAATGAGGTTATGCGCCGTAGCTCCTCCCCTTGGCCTTGTTAACGAAACACACTCCACGCGACCCCTAAATCTCTCTTCCCAGTTCCCACCATCAATCGATCACATCAGCTTTTCGGCTCTGCCTTTTCAACAATCGAATCGCTAAACAACTGCATCTGAAGAAGAAGCAATCACTCAGACTGTAAGGAAGGAAGAATCGGCGTAATTCGGACGGTGAATCTCTTGTGATTCATGAAGCGTTCTTTCGCGCGAAATTATTGGATCCTGAGCTGCCGATAGATTTTCCGACCAAAGCTCAGACACCTCTGACGGTGAGTGGTTCGCCATTTTATTAATAGCAGAAAGTATTTTAGTTCATAGTTTTAGCCTTTAAACCAGCACGTCTGTTAAAGTTAGTATTCTGGCAATTATACAGTAACTGTAGTAAAAATTGAGGGGTCCATATCTACTGGCAAAGCTGTGATGGGCACACATCCTGATCCATCCAACTCAATCGAATGCACACGACTTCTTGCTGGCTTCTCAGCTGGGAGTGTCTGAGATTCGTGTGAGATTTGAAACGGATGGTCTGAATTATGTGCTTAGTATGGTAGGATTGCAACTATAGCAGCAGATGCTAGTTCAAAATTGAGTATAACTACTGTATTTGTTGGATGTTACTTATCTGTTTGATCCACATAAATTTTTAATTTCAAATATTCTTTACTTTCCCGAAATTATTTGTAGCTTTCACCATCTTTATCACCTAAATTTTTTAGCTTGCGCCATCTTTTGCCTCATAAAAGCAATAGATGCTATTGCCTCGTATCATTCTATGTAGTGTATTTCATTAGCATTCTTAAGTCAACATTGGAGTGATATTAGTGTACCACCTACTGTTAGTATGGTTCAAAAGAAATTCTTTGTCATGTCAGGTAGCCACTAGTAGTTCATGTCTTGTTCAGAAAAATACCAGCTGGTACAACAAATCTGTAGTTCACAACTTCACATGTATAAGTCTAACATTAAGAGTAATTCTATTGAATATGAATTGAAAGATTCAGATTGGACCAAGGACATCTCCATGTTCCCTACTAAAGAGGATCCAGATCCAGAATGGCTGCTGGAAATTTTTTCTGTTACTTTCAATTGTTTGTCCAATTTGAATCTGTTAATATTACTGAGCTTCTTATTGAGTACACATGAAATGCAGCCCTTAGGAAAAGTGAAGTACGATGATACAAATGGACACAGTAAAATCATTAGCATATAATTAGTTTGTTTACTGTCTTGCCCTTCTGTGAACGACCAAAAGTTCACATTTCCTCCGGAATTATATTTGGAACATCCCTTCTGTCCATGAATTTTTTTTTTGAAACAAAAAGAAATACTATTTTGTTTGTTTGTCATGTGTCCTGAACTCGGAAGGGAAGGGATGTGTTAATAATCAACTTCATTAAGCAGATGTGACAATAGATTTCAACATTAGATGAAACTAAAAGACAAATTTTTTTTTTATTCTATATCATTGATAGATTTAATGTCAACTTTAGTTTATTTGAGAATCGCTATCAAAAATCAAGTGCTGGTAAAAACAAAACTGTTAAATTATAAATTCACTTAATGGATGACCAATCCCTTTTCAAATTGCACCAAATGTGATAGATGGCCTATCTAAATCGTAGAGTATCTATACATTTTTTTTTTTGAATTTTGATAAGCTATGTATGGGTTGTGAAATAAGCTTATTGCAAATATATCCTATCCTAATTCAGGTTTGGAATAATCCTCTTTTATTTTAAAACCCTATTAAGATAGGAATAGGAAGGCATTCTGTTATCTTTTCTGAAATCTGGTTATATTTTGCATAACCCAAAGTTCAATCTGGACAACCTCTCTAAAATTCGAAAAACAAATATGATTGCCTTTGTTATGTTTCTCTCAGTTTGGAGTTGGAATTTATCCCTTTTATTATTGCCAATGATCGTCTTAGGAGCATTCAAACACTATTATTGTAAGAATATTGTGATAACATGGGGCCCAACTTGAACCTTATTGCTCAATAATACACCCTTTTCTCCTGTTTCTCTTCGAGAAAGTTTTATGATCGTTTACTTTGGTACAGTTGTAGGAAGAAAAATATTTAGGGATGTTTGACAACTCTAATTCAACAAAAATAGTGATGCATTAGTTCCTCTCGTAGTCTAACAAAAATATTAAAACTGAGAAGGGGTAACTTTTTTATACAACTTCTTGTCATCTATATGATCACTAATGACACAGTACTCTTAGTTCCAAACCTGTTTAATTTTGGGTTTTGTTAATTTTTACATCTGTCATAGGAAATAGGCACGGATGGTACAAACCAGGCAGAAGAGAGGGAAAGAGACAGATAAAGAGAATGCTGATTCTCCCTCTAAAGACCCCAAACCCTCTTCCACTCAGGTATACTCTTCATGCACGGCCATGCAATGGAACTTACACCCACATATAGCCCCCCGCATTCCAGGATTACTATTTGCGGTTTCGTTTTAGCTAAATTGGCAAAATAGTGGGCGGCAAATACTGGTTCCTTTTGCCGGCAATACCATACTAGCCGCATTAAGTGCTTGTTGTTTATTATTTCAAATTCAATCCTTGTTTTCTTGACAAACAATTGTTCATTATTTCATATGGTTCCCTAGTAAACATGTACCTATCCTTCTTTTCTAGCAACCAATAGCTTGTCATCTAATATGCCCGTGGTAAACATGTAAACGTCCAAGGTGCTGCTTAGAAGATTTTGGATACTGTTAAGAGATGTGTGAAAATTTAGAAAACTTACCCCAAATAGGGGTTATTGAATATTTTCAGAAGTTGGTTCTGTCAACCAGATATTGTTGAAAAAGAACATGCTATACTCTGAAAATTTAGAAATATATCATAACTGCCCAAAACAACAAATGTCATGCATACTCTTCGGAATAGTATCATTTACATTCTTGTGTTTGCTAATTTGCTTCAATTTCTTGAGTTGTTATTATTTTCTCTCTACCTTGTATAAGTGAGTTTTTTTTTTCCTGAAGAGTTGTACAAGTGAGTGTTAAACAAGGATATATTGTATTTTATGAAGAGGAGGGATCCACTTACAACATTTGTAAGTTACAACATCTTACGACAATTCATTTTTGTGATTTTTAAACTCTAAACAGTCGATCCAAACCGTTCAATATGATCTCTATATTAAAATGTGCTTCTATATCAAATTATATATATATATATATATTTTTTACTTTTTTGACTATTTATTAAGTATTTTACAAAATTGTTGTTTTTAGACACATCTAGACCACTGAAAAACAACAATTATGTAAAATACTTAATAAATAGTAAAAAAAAAAAAAATCTAAAATTTTATCTCCAAGCACATTTTAATATAGATATTATCTTGAACAGTTTGGATTGACTGTTTGAACTTCTAAAATCGCAAAACTGAATTGTTGTAAGATGTTGTAACTTATAAATGTTGTAAGTGGATCCCTCCTCTTTTATGAAATAGAAGGGAAGTGGGGATCACTTTACAATGGTTAATTTGACAATCTCAGCAATAAATTTTGAAATTTTTTTTCAAATAATATTGAAAATTGAAATAATTTTGAAAATTTGAAAATAGCTTTCTAGGTTATTAGGTATTTGGATAGCCTAACAATCTAATGTCATGCAATTTCAGTATTACTTGATGATGCAATTTCAAGTCATTTGATGTATGGTGAAACATACATCAAATGTAATTATATTTTATATACATGATATGTGGATAATATAGATCATGCCTATAGTGTTAGATTTCAATTTAAACATCAGTTTGAAGATTGTCAAAATAAAGGATTGTTAAGTGATCCCTCCTCAAGTTATATAAAAGTAGGGCAAGGAGTATGGATAATATATAAAATATTTGGCATAGTTTTCTGGGGAAAACAAGTATTTAAAGTTTGGGGGCTATTTATCATTTTGTAATTTATGAGGTTCTGGGTGCATGTATGAAAGTTTCCTATATTACCATAGATATATGCTTATCCATCCTAATATTTAATTTGAGCAACTACATTTCTTATTATATCAGAGCCAACCAGCTGCTACCCCTGCCTTGGCTTATGCCGACTGGGCCTCATATCAGGTTCAAAAATTTAAAAACTTAGACCTTAAAACCATTTAAATTTTTTTCCATTATTCTTGGCAAAAATATATATGAAAATCTGAACATATTCGAGGGGAATGGAGGCAAACTGCTTTTACTTGTACAGTGCTGTTGTCCCTTTATTGTGTTTGTGTTAGACATTATTATTGTGGGCTACTGTAAATAGTACCCAATTTTAGCTCATTTGTATACATGTGCAGTATGTCTTGTTGTTTGAGACTAATGCCCACCTGACTTATTCTTAAAACAATGTTAAGTCATATTTTTTTTTTTTTGAGAAACTTGACAGTGGCTGTCAAGCGTGTTAAGTCATAACTATTACAAGCCTTTCTTTATCCTCAAGCTCTAAACTACAATCAGAATCTCCAGCTAGCTTTTGTATAGTGCTCAACCTTTCGTAGTTGTTGTAAAATGATTTAAATGAACTAATGTATAGAAAATAGGGGCAAATCAGTCACATTTATTTATCTAGTCTTGATTAGGTGTCAGTTGCAAACAATCCAGAAAAATGTGTGTTGCTGGCTGTGTAGGAAAGGGGTGTGTGTGTGTGTGCGGGGGAGGAGGGGGGGGGCGGTTTATTTGCAGAAAGCTCTCTTGTTGTTGTATGTATGACATTTTGGATGTACAAATACAATAGGCATATTACAATCCCACTGCTGGTACAAATGTGGCCACACCCGGCTTTCCTCCTCAGATTGCATCGAGTCCTCAGGGCCACCCTCCTTATATGTGGGGTCCACAGGTACTATTGACTGATACTTGAACCATTTTTGTTAAATCATGTAAGTTTTATTGTTACTTTTAGTTATAACTGTGTTTGCTTTATCAGATGGCTCCTTATGGGACCCCGTATGTTATGTATTCACATGGAGGAGTATACCCATATCCACCTGTTCAGCCGGTATTTTTATTTATTTATTTATTATGTATGCTTAAGTTTTTAAGAATAGTTCCATGTGTGCCCCTTGAAAATGAGAAACTTCCATGAAAATCCTACAAGATGAGAAACAGTAAGCAAACTGCTGCAAAGCACAAAAATATTTGCTATACCTTTTTCTGGACTTGTCTGCTAGTTCGGTGCACTGCCATTCCTTCCTGATCTTTTATTTCTGTAGAACATGGGAAGACAAGTTAGGATGTGGTTTTGGTACTCCGAAGAACTTGGGGAGTTAAGATGTGATATTTACTGTTGACATGGGAGAGTTTTTTCTCATTTTTCTTATTGTTGTTCATGTTGCTCTAGAATGCCAGGATTGGCATTCCCTGTAAATACTACAAGACCAAATATAACTTTACAAAAAGGGAAATGTCTATAGAAAAATGAGAAGATATTCTATCTAGATCTACTTTCTGCTTTAACTTTAAATGGTTTCCAAAATGCTTCCCTACTGTTTGTCTCAATGAATGATGTCTGTGAGGCTTCCATGTTTTAGATTAGCCAATGAAATATTTATTGCCTTGCTGGTGCATTTGTGAAATATCTGTTGTCTTGTAGGGGCTTAATGAAACTTATCTTCACTTGTTTTTGTCAGGGCTCTGTGCAGTACAATCCTTATCCTACACAATCTCCAAATGGCACTACGGAAGCTTCAGTAAGCAGCATTTAATTTTTCTCTGTGTGCGCATGTGTTAGGGAGTGAGGAGGGTTGTATTTTCATTTTATTTCTCTATCGAATAATGCTATGCGTCCTTTGTTTGAGCAGGGAAAGTCGAATAAAAGTAAATCTGAGAAAAAATTGAAAGGAAAGAAGAAGTCAGAATCCTCTTCCAATGGCACGTCTTCACAAAGGTACTTGTATTTTCTATATCATGGCATGTTCAGCCTGTAAACCCATGGAGAAATTTGTTGATTTCTGGTTCTTTTTCAACCTTGTTGGGGTTTAGTATTGTATACAGAACATAAAAAGATAATAAGAACTAAACATCAAGTTTCTGTGAAAATAAGATAAATGAAGCATACCTTTTTGTTGATTTCTGGTTCTTTTCAACCTTGTTGGGGTCAAGTATTGTATGTAGAACATATTAAGATAATAAGAACTAAACATCAAGTTTTGGAAAAAAATAAGATAAATGAAGCAATGAAGCATACCCTATATTTTTAACTACGTTGTACATAAGAAGCATATATTCAATTCTTATCATGTATTCACTTGGTGCAATGCACCTTTTTTTTAATTTTATACTCTTTACTTAGCTCAATTTAAATCTATTTTTGTGGTCTGAAGCATACCTTTTTGTTTGTCTAAATTGCTTATATAACAATAGCGGTGAGAGCGGAAGTGATGATTCTTCGGAAGGAAGCAGCTCAAGTACTAACAAGGTTATTTTTTTGCACATTTCTTAACATGATGATTTGAGTAAAGGTTCACTAATTAACAAAAAGTACATCTCATAATATATTGTATGAATTATAAGTATAGCAATCTGCCAAAAGGCCATATATTTTCAATTATTGCACTAAATCACCTACTTTGCCCTTTGTTTTAACAACATTGTGCAATAATTGGATTTATATTTTATTTGTTGTTATTTTAAATACTACAAATAAGCATAAACCATAAAATTGTTTAATTTTGAAAATTTAATGTTGTTACTATTTCATAGTTAGTGATATTGTTTGAGCAGAAGAACTGAAGTCTCTAAAGGCTAATTTCTAGTTTTTTTGCAATTTAAGGATGATTCATGATTTTAGCAAATTTCTACTGTAATGGTTTAAAGCTAACTCGAAGTATTCATCCTTTGCAGGCTATGAGCTCGGGGAAAGGTATGTTTCAATTCGCCTGCACAAGCTAACGCAAATACAAACGTATGCATTTGAAAATTTATTGAAAAAATGGTAATGAAGTGTTACGTGGTTCCCTGTTTTTGATTGCCTAAGATTTACAATTTACTGTTGTTGGTTTGAAAAAGAATACACTGGAGCATTTATTAAGATTTAGTATCCATGCCTAATTAGTCTTATCTTGCATATTTCAAAATTTTTTTTTTGGTAGTCTTGCCATGATTTAGAATCAACAAATTACATAATTACGGGTAACTTTTTTATAAGATTTCTTTTCAAAACCAAATTAAACATACTGGTGTTGAGGCACTATTTTCCCTCACGACTTTTTGAAAGAATCTATGAGAGGATCATTATCAGGAAACAAAATTGAAGTGATGAACAGATGTATTTTAAACATGGAAAGGACTTGTACTGGAAGAATTTTTTAGATCAAATTAATATACTGCAAAGTGTCATGTAAATTATGTAAAACAAGAAATATCCTCCATACCCCTACAACATAATTGAGTTATGAACCATCTTGTATGCTCTTATATGTGACAATATCTCTCAATGCACCTCCTTACTATGATGCTCTACTTTTGCAAGGAAAAAAGATCTGCTAGAGAAAAGAGTATCACTTTAACTATTTAGAATTAAGAAGGGTATATTAGATTCTTTTAATTTTGTAAGGAAAATCAATCTGCTAGAGAAAAGAGGATCACTATAATATTTAAGAATTAGAGGGGCATATTAGACTCTTCTAGTTTGCAAAGCTGGATATGATGGTTGCTGATACTATTAATAACACAGAGATGAGTCAGAAAGGGAGTGAAAGTGGAGGAAGAGGCAGGAAGAAATCAAGCAGCTCTACCCCGACTTCAGCACTGCAGCAACAGCAACAGATGGTGGTGAGTCCAGCAATGCCACCATTCTGGGCCATCCCCCCTGGCGGATATGCTACTCCTGGAGCTGCTAGCGGCACGCCGGCTGACTACTGGGCAGCTGCAGCTGCAGCTGCTGCTCCTGCCACTCCTATAACCATGACAGTCAAGGCTCCTACTCCTCGACGAAGTCTGGTCCAGACGGACCCCAACCCCCAGGTACTATTTGTTGAAACCATCTTCCTATCTTTCATTGTGTTGATGGCCTTAATTACTATATTATGGGAACTCCATGGTTTTTTTTCTTGCTTAAAGTCATAATTGATTATTTTCATGTTCTTTCCGCTTTAACGAACTATGTAATAATATTAGTTGTATTAACTTGGACACAGTGGCGGAACTATGTGTTGGTCAGGGGTGATTTAGCCACCCTTATAAATTAGAAATTAGCACTTTAATCTTTATATTTTATAATTTATATAAGTACTTGTACATTTTAGCCCCCCTTGTAAAATTAAATTATATTACAATAACTTATTTTGCCTCCCCAATCTTAATTTTCTAGTTCCGCCCCTGCTTGGACACTTATATGAATATGTCTAGAAGGCTTGTGTACCAGGAGTTCATTTGTTAATTATATCGTTGTATTGTTATATAGTTTTCTGTGATAATAATAGGACGAAAGAGAACAAAAGAGGCAAAAAAGGAAACAGTCTAACCGTGAATCAGCACGCCGATCCCGCTTGAAAAAACAGGTATAATATAATAATACATAATTTGTCCTCAATAAATGCTGTGGTTCTTGAAGCCCATCAGAATTTCTGGACAGCATTTTCATTATGTGGTTAAAGACAATGTGAACGAACTACCTCCAAATAATTTCATGTCACATATTTATTGAAAACAATCTTGAAATTAGTTGGAGAAAGAGTAATTGACAGAAGTGCAGGATCAATTATTTAATCTGGTTATCCTACTAAGGTTATATAATTTTCTGTGGCAAGGCCGAGTGGGAGCTTGTGGCCAAGAATGCAGCTGACCTGAAGCAGGAGAACGAATCACTGAAAGAGGAGTTGAAACGGCTTCAAGATGAGTGTGATAAGTTAAACTCGGAAAATGCCTCCCTCAAGGTACTTTGAAATTTTTCACTTTCACTCGTGGTGCTTTCTGTTAGCTAAAGGGGATCTTTTGCACAGCATCTTAAGATACTATCCTTGGCAATTTGCACCCAATATTTTTCACATTTATGGCTGACGTTTAACGACTTATTTGTTTCATTTGCAAGTAGTGCCACTATATATTTATAGCGAATGTTAAGTTAGGCAAAAGAAAAAAGATTTAATTGCTTTTTTACTTTTCAGCTCAACTCAAATCTTCATAACTGGTTTACAAATAGTTGGAGCTCTTCCTCCTATTTAGTCTAATTTGAATTTAAATGGTAATACTTGCTTGCTTGCAGTTATATTGCCAATATTTAAAAGGATAAAAACTTCATCTGATTAATCTGATGTTTCAGTGTCATTTCCAAAAACAGCAAGAACATTAGGTACTATATCTTATCTGTTAGCTGCAAATGCTGCAATACATTAGGTTTGGCTTGCTGAGAGCTCATGTCAACTCGAAAAATTAGGTTTAACTTAGAAGCGGCATTAATATTGCAACTTATCAGCTTTTGTTGTCCCTCAAAAAGATAATTCTCTGAATTTGATGAACTTACACAAAATATTAAATTTGTATGCATGCAGGAGAAAGTTAATGAAAGCAATCATGAGTTGTAGTGCTCTATGCCAACAGTATTGAGCTCTACCTAGGAAGTGGTAAAATTTTGTTTATTAATTGTTGATATCTTTTGCATCCTGTGATTTATGGTTGTAATCCTGACCAGTAGGTCCCTGCATAAGTTCTGGCCACAATTGTACCTGGCTGTATGCACTGGTAACTGAAATGTTAGTTTAAGCCTCATTTAACCAAATTAACCACAAAACAGATGGGCTAAAAGTATGCTCCAAATAGCACAGGATTACAGGTGTCATATGAATTTGCTGTCACCTGTACTAGATCGGTTGGTTTTTGAATTCTGGCGTATACCCAAACCTTTAGGATTTTCTATCATATAATAGTGTCTATCTTTCTTTCTGTCTATTGTAAACTCTTTATCATGATAATCTATGCTATATTATTTAAATGTATAGATTTTCTGAGTGGAAGAGATGAAACATAATTAGGGTTTTTTAGAGAACCAGATAACCTAATTAATCAACGGCTGCTAATGGATTTCTAATCAAGGGAGCAAGCAAAATTTTAGAACGAATGCTTCAACATTTTCTTTGTATTGATCTGTGTTTTTGGTTTCTGCTTATTCATTGATTTTACTTTTCTATTAGGTTTGTGTTTGAAGTACTAATGATAGTTTTAGTTAAAGGAATTAGATTTTGTTTTGGAAATTGTGGCTTGGGATGCAGTAGCATCTAGCACTATGACTAATCCATAAAATATACACATTGGTAGTATTGATAATGCTTGTTGTATATTAGAGACTTGCAAAGATTGTTTCCTGTAAAAGTGTAAAGTCTCTCTGATGAATGCTGAGGAGATTAGGCCTTTGTATTTAGCCGATCTTGAGGTTCATGCTACACGTTTCTTTTACTGAGGAAGGCTTAATGCATTTACAATTGGGATCAACTAACAGTCCCCCTACTTCAGTCCCCTATCTGTCCCCCCGCACTAAAAGACAAAAAAAAAGTTAAAACGTGCTAACTACCACCAAAGAGTAAGATTAATGCTATTTTATTAATAGTCAAAACGTATAGTATTCATACCTACGAATTTGTAGTATTCATACTTATTATTAGAACCATTCGTCATATGTAAACACAAGTTGGAGGGAACCAGTAACAATCAGGGGGACCGCTGACGTCTTGTGACAACCTGGATTGGGGACCACAATCGTTTGAAAGCGACATTTATCAAGATTGGGGACCACTACAGCGAATCTATATATTATTCATATCTAAATAAAGAAGTATTCATATCTAAACAAATGAAGTATTCATTCTGACGATTACAAATTATTCATACATGTTTAAAATAATTTATACAATTCAAAAAGGAAGTTAGATTCACCTCTCTCACCCTATCTCTTCCAAAAAGTATTCATACTGACGATTACGAAGTATTCATATATAACTAATGAAGTATTCAATATCTAACAAATGAAATATTCATATATATAACTATTCATATCTAACTAATGAAGTATTCACATATGACACTAACAATATTAACATCTGACACTAATAATATTCACACCTGTTCAGATTGGGACTAAAAAGAAAGGTTGTTAGGGGGACAAAAAAGGAAGGTTGAAAATGGTGAATTTTGACCACGTGGGAGAACAAAAAATGAAGGTTGTTAGGGGAACAGATAGGGGACAGATTCAAGGGGGACAACATCTTTACTCTTTACAATTAGAGGTTTGCTAATTTTAGTTTATGATTTGATTTGTTCTAGGGTCGTTAGGAATTTGTGTGGCAATTATTATTTGGATTTCTTACTAATAATTTGTTTGCTCCGAAATTTTGGTTTTGTAATTCTTATCCTTGGTACGATTCCCTCCACGTTGTGCAAGTTAAGAATTTGGCTAGTTTTGCTAAACCTATGAGTAATACAAAACTGGGGGAATTTTATGTTTGCCCCTAAAAAACTTGGAAATTACGTATTATCCCTTCTAAAATTCATAATATCATATTTACCCTTCAAAATTTCAAAAACTCACAAATTTACTCATTTTACTATATACTTTTTTTATTATTATTAAAGCTCATATTAAATTTATGAAGTACCCACTTTTACCTTTTATTATTATTTTTTTTAAATTAGCATGTTTTAGAAAAATGTGATTCTATTTCTGAGGGCATTAGTTATTTCTTTACTTCTGATGCTTATACGGTGCTATTTAGATATATGATTGTGTAAGTATCAGAAGTATATAAATGACTTGCTCATTTAGATATATGATTGTGTAAGTATCAAAAGTATATAAATGACTTGCTCTTGGAAACTAATCAAGTAGAATGATATTCTTTTGAAACATGCTACTATTTTTTTTTTTTAATAAAGGGCAAAATGGATATTTTGTAAATTTAAATTGAGTTATTATAGGAAAAGACACTAAAATGGGTAAATTGAGTTTTTGAAGTTTAGAAGGGTACATTTGATATTATGAATCTTAGAGGGAGATACGTAATTTCCAAGTTTTTGGGGGGTATACATGAAATCCCCCCTACAATTAATGGTTTCCACTTTCCACAGTTTAATTGTCACTAAATCATACAAGTTTGCTAAGGTCTATTAACACAAATATAGTCACCAACTTGAGAGAATATTTAAACACGTAAATGTTGATTCATTTTTCTTTAAATTCTCTTTGCCATTTTTCTTTTCCTCTCTTACTCATTGAGCGATCCCTGCAAACCAATAATAGGCGACTGAAAACATACATGCTGGGTATTATTGTACCGGGAGATTCCAAACAGAGTTTTATCTTAAATAAAACGCAGTGAGATTCTTTCTAGCTTTACAATGTAACTTCTCAAGGCGGAAGGTTTGGCGAGAAAAATCTGAACAAATCCATGTTATATATATATATATATATATTTTTTTTTTGGTATATGTCAGGTTGTAGAAATAATCGAGGTAGGGGTGTCCAATGGGCAGGCCAGAGTATGAGTCAGATAGAGACATCTTTGTATTCGCAGTTTCGCACCCATATAAAGTTAGTTTAACCATAAACTGTTATTTTTCTTATTCGTTAAGTATTAGTCTTAGACTCTTAGTCATAAGTTAAAATTAACGGGTAATGTACAGATAATAAAAAAAATATTGAATAACTAATAGCTTATATAATCTAACTTTAGAGAACAAACAAATAAATATATTAACAGACTATGTATATAATATCATAAAATATAGATAAAAAAGAGTTGAGCTATTGTGTTTCACGAAATAAAGGGCGTGTTGTAATTCATATTCATATCTTTGTTTGTAAAGTTCAAAAGGTCCATCCGAACAGTTCAACACGATCTCCATAATAAAATGTGTCTGGAGACCAAATTTATATATTTTTTAAATTTCTTTACTATTTTTTAAGATAAATTCAAAATCATTGTTTTTCAGAAAATCATGGACCATGAAAAACATCATTTTTAAAATTCTAAAACGAATAGTAATCTTTTTTTTTTTTCAAAAAATGTAAAATTTGGTCTACCAACACAATTTAATATGAAGATTCTGTTGAACAGTTTGGATCGATTGTTTGAATTTTAAAATTACAAAATATGGACGCGGAGTAAAATACATCATTTAGTTCGTGAAGTAAATAGCCCAACTCATTATAATAATTAAAACAATTATTTAAAAGTATAAATTAATAAAACAATATGTAATGTTGTATAAATTATTGATTAAAAAATTATAATCACATATTGTATAAATTAATTTTTGTCATAAATTATTAAAATAAAAAATTGTAGTGCATATTGTATAGAAAATGTCATGGTCGTCTTCATCGTTATCACCACCATCATTATTGTCGTTGTCGTCATCATCATGATAATAATAAGATATTTGTAAGAATAAAAGTTATTATTATGATAATTTTTATATATATTTATAGTTCCATTCGTACACTTGTCAGATAAGTTGATGAAATTATTTTTATACCCATGCTCGTATTCTTTTAATCGAACAAACGATACCGGATAAACAGTAAAAATGATTTGATTCGAATAGTCATCGACCAATTTGTTAGGTAAATTTTGCTGACTCGGATAGTCGAATAAAACAAAAAGAGAAAATGGTAATACATGGTCATATGACAATTTGTCAACTGCGTGGGAAGGAAAGAAGGAAGTAATGCCATTATGCCAAGCAATACAACATTTTTTTCTTATTAGCTTTCTCTTTAACAACTTTCAACTTGAGCCAATCCGATTATTTGCGTGTCGAGAACGGAAATTATTTGCGCCAATCTGATTTGAATGAAAAGATGGTCCCACACTTCTATAAAACATTCTTCTTCATTTCTTTATTATAAGTGGAGCACTTTCATATCTATTAATTTATTTCGATTTCTAGGTGGAGAACTTTTGAAAGATAATAATGTAATAAATAATTCAATAATGCTGCTGAGCTTGGTCCCACACAGTTGGCCGATAAGCTGCCCCATAGACTTCCACCACATTTCGTGTTAATTCGGATCCTCTGAGATATCTCAAACTTTACTTGACTTTACGGAAAATTTTAACCGTTTAAATAAGTTCTAGACGAATCTTGAAGCACAAATAATACAGCCCCTGCGCTATCGCCGAATAGACGCCGGACACGTCGGTCACGCAAAAATTGAGATATCTCAGAGGAAACGCACTCATTTCGTGTAGGCCACACGGTCTCATTATAGTCTTGTTCCTCTGTAAAACATTTTGTGTGACCTTTGGTGTCCGAGTAGCTGTCATTTGGTGCCTGCTTTTGTGAAATACTCTATTTCAAGCAGTAAATTGAAGTAGAAAGACTTCAAAAGACTAATAAAAACATAGAAGAAAACATTTAATAATATATTTTCTTCAGAACTACAAGAGTTTGAAATTGAACTAATTAATAATGAAAGGCTAAATTAAAAAAAAATATATAGTAAAATACAATTGGGAACACATCGCTGTCAAGACGAAACCGCGTTCAATAAGTCAAAACCCACAGGCACCAGCTCTTAATGGAATTCGTATCCTCTGAGATATCTCAAACTTTGCGTGGCTTTATGGAAAATCCCAACCGTTTAAATACGTTCTGCGAGAATCTCAAAGCACACATAATTCAGAACCCTACATCACCCCCGAATAGGCACCGGACACGTTGGTCACGCAAAAGTTAAGATATCTCAGAGGGTAGGCACTCCTCTTAATGGCCCTTCAACAGTACTCAAAATAATGATGAAACAGTCACAGGACTAGTTTCAAATATTTTTTCTACCGAGGGTTCATTTGCATATTTTTGATAAAGGGTCCGTGTAAATTAATCAAAATCACGGCGTACCAGCTCAACCAACGCCACCTCAGTCCCGTCGGAGAGATCAACCAAAAGAAAGGACAACGGGAGAAAAACATAGGAAAGAGAAGAGAGAAGAGAACGAGACAGGAGACTGAGTCAAGATCGGTTCTCTCTGTCTCTCTTCTCCTCTCTAACAGTTTGTTTTTTGTATTAAACCCTCTATAAACCATGTTTTCTGAATCGGACCCTCCGAAGCCGGAACCCTCCCGATCGGACACCCCTAAGGCCTCCGCCGCTGCCACCTCATCATCTCCGGCAGCCCCACAGGAGCTCACTCTTAGCTACCTTTGCGAAAAGGATAATAATACCCCCAACCCCGATCTCCTGTTTGCACGAAACAACAACAACAAAGGTAAAGAGATCGCGGCTGCGACGGATTCACCACCTCGAGAGCACGATTTTCTCCAGTTGGGACCTGTTGGGGGTAACAAGCGCCGAGATGCTGGAGGAATCCAGTTGTCGGAGCCAGAGGAGAAGAAACCTAAGTTGGATTCCTTGAACTTGTCCCTTTCCCTTAATTCCAGTGAACAGGCTGGTCACGGCAACGCCACGGTTCATGGTGCACACTCTAAACGGACATACAGTGTAAATACCCGTACCAACACCATTAATTCTGATGATTTCAACCCGTCTATGTCTTACTCCTACTCGGTCCCCTTTTCACACAACCCGAGCTGCTCTATGACCCGTAATTCAACTGAGAATTTTGATTTTTCAAGGGAAAATGAGCAAATTTGGCACGCAGGTGAGGGCACTAATGGATCAGTGCACAGCAAGTTCAAACCGATAGGGGAAAGCATAGTTTTTGCAAACCAGGGAGCCAGTAACACTGCATTCCTCAGGGGACATGTTAGTACTGGAGGTAATGGTAGTATTAATGGGGCTGAAAATAGCATCTCTTTCTTTCCTTCAGAGCTACCTGCTCGGCCCTACCCGGCTGGTGGTTCTGGACCAGGTCCTGCTAGGGTTAACGGAATGACTGCAAGCTCTGATAGTGGGCGAGGCTTAATGCTTGCCCGACCTGAGAAGGTTTTGAGGGAGATTGTCTCAGAATCTGTACCATCTGTGGCTGGGAAACTACAAGATCTTCCAATTGAATCTCTGGAGACATTAAGAGAGTCTTGCCGTGCTTTGGTAACCGTGCAGGAGAGGAAAGACGAGTTTGCTAGCCTCCAAAGGAAGCTGGACAGGCGATCTGACCTAACCTTAGAAACCCTAACCAAGTGTCACAAGACCCAGATTGAGATCCTTGTTGCAATCAAGACTGGGTTGGCGAGTTTTGTATCTGGGAAGTGCAGGGTCCCTCAGAATGAACTGGCTGAGATGTTTCTCCTGATGAGATGCCGCAATTTGACTTGTAAGGGGTTGTTGCCAGTTGATGATTGCGAGTGCAAAATATGCGTCGCTAAAAAGGGTTTCTGTAGTGCCTGCATGTGCCCTGTTTGCCTGAAATTCGATTGCGCAAATAACACATGCAGCTGGGTTGGGTGTGACGTGTGCTCACACTGGTGCCATGCGTCTTGTGCACTTGGGAGGAACCTGATTAGAGCTGGGCCCACACTGAAGGGGCCAGTTGGAACCACTGAGATGCAGTTCCAGTGCGTTGGCTGTGGACACGCATCGGAAATGTTTGGTTTCGTCAAGGAGGTTTTTAACTGTTGTGCCAAGTTGTGGAGCCCGGAGATATTATTGAAGGAGTTGGATTGTGTTAGAAAGATTTTTGCTAGTAGTGAGGATTTTGAAGGGAAGGGCTTGCATGCAAAGGCTGAGGAAGTCATTGGGTTACTCAGTAAAAAGATGGTCTCGCCAGAGGATGCATGCAATAGCATGCTCGAGTTCTTCAAATGTGAGTGTTCCTTTTACTAGTTCCTTGTTGAGGTCCTCATACTATTTGTCTTATGTTGCAAGTAACTATAGAGTTTACTTTCTATAGGGTGAATGATTTCATGTTAATGCTTAGGGGTCATTCCAATTTCCATTAGGCTAAAAGGCTTTGCTTGTTTGGTATTCATAAGAAAATTCAATTTGTTATGATTGTGACGCATTGTAGTACCAAATTAACGAGTTGCTGCATTGTAAGTTGCTCGAGTGTGTGGGAATTGTATTGTGTTGTTCACCACACCAGAGGTTGCACGATGCGGGTCTCATGGAACACGTCACCAGCTTAACCATTTGTGCTCCTGAACTTATTTTCACATTTCAGACTGTTTTAGCTTTAAGATTTTTTTTTCTTTCCTTGACAATTGCAGATGGAGTTACTGAGTTCTCAGTCACAGGCAGCAAATCGAAGCCAACCTCAATACTAGCCCAAGCAGGTGCTGACATGGCCATCCAAGCTCTCCCATCCACACCAGTTATAACACCCACAGCAGGCTTCAATTTCAAGCCATCCACCTCCATCCCAGATATCAAACCTAACCCTAGCCCGAAACCAATCCCTCTTGCACTGGATACCCGTTTTGCAGCATCTGTGGTGTCAAACAGTGCTAAGGAGGAGGAAGTGAAGAGCCTTGAAACTATAGTAAAGTGCAAGGAGGCGGAGGCAAAGCTGTTCCAGCGGCTGGCTGATGATGCAAAACGTGAGGTCGAGAACTACCGTCAGCTTGTGCGGGCTCGATCTGAGAAGCTTGAGGAGGAGTATGGTGCTGCCCTTACCCGCCTGTGTCTCCAGGTAATTATTTGACTGAGTGCTGGCATCCTTGTCATTCAATTTATTTAGAAATCGTTGAAATATGAAGGTGCCTTGCCACGGAATATACAAAGAAAAAATAACAGCTTTCAGAAATAGATTTAGTAGTGTAATGGAGTGAATTTTTTTTAATCAGTAGAAGTAATATGAAAATTAAGCAGAGGTGGAGTTGTTTTTTTATTTATTGAGGAACTTCCTTTTTTAATTAAAGTCATGGTAAGTAATGGTAAATACTAAATACATCATGTTTGAGTTCTTAATAAACGGAGGCTAGTGGACAATTGGTTTGCTTATGTGGTTGTCTTATTAAAAGTTTGGGGTGTTTTTTTCAAAAGTGATTGTTTTCTTGTAGGGAGGGTAATTGTCATGGAAATTTTTTTTTTTTTTTTTTTTAAGTGGGAGAAAATGGTGTTGCCTTTTTCTTATCAAATTTTTGGATCTGTGGATAGCTCAGTAAAATTGAGCAAATGATTGGGTTGAAAATTGAATCTTAGCTACTAAAATAAAGCATAATTAGATGGTGAGTTTTATTTGTGGAATTGAACCAGATCGAGTAACTGCATGCTTGAAAATGGCCTAAGTTAACAGATGTAGGTTAATAGGGGATATATTGGGTTATTAGTTAAATTTAGTACAGGGGCAGAAGTTTAGCTTTGTTGAGGCATAGGAAGAGTGTCCTGTATTGAGTTTTGTTAAAGCTTTGTTGATAATATCTAGCATGTTTTGAAAGTTATATCATGGGTTGTGACAGGAGGCAGACGAGAGGCGTAGGAAGAAGATAGAGGAGCTAAAAATGCTGGAGAACTCGCAACTGGACTACCAAAAGATGAAGATGCGAATGCAGACCGAGATCGCGAGTTTGCTTGAAAGAATGGAGGCCACCAAGAAAATGTGGGTATAGAGGTCTTTTTATTCCGTTTGTTTTGTTTAGGATTTCTCTGTTATTTTGTGTCATGTTTACCTAGAAAAATATTGTTCTCTAATTTATGTTGGTAATTCGGGAGGCATGTTATAATATATAGTGTATGCTTAATTCAGGCCTGAGGTCGCTAACTCTAAAAGGATTTCAATGCATCTCAAGCGATTTGCTATGATGCATTAGCTCTCTTTCTCTTTAAAATTCAATGTAATGTGTTGTGTTCAAAGAGATGCCTTTGGTGATGGCTCTGATGCTCACATCTTGCCTTTCTATTTTTTTTCATATTTTCTGGGAAATCGTGGAACGGGGCTTCACAAACAATGCTTCAATTTTGTATATAGGTAGAATAAGTTTAATCAGATACAGATTACTGATCCTTTACCTGCACTAGCAAGTAGCAAGCCTGCATTGGATTACAAACAAATTCAGACTTCTGAGATACTAAAAAATCTAACCTAGCCAAAGAACATCTAACAAATTCAGATGTGCGCGATGCTTAAAAAAATTTTACCCAGTCAAAGAACACCGCAAGTATGCTATTGGAAATAATAGAACGTGCCACTAACACCGAATTTAGTCTGGAATTTAGTCTGCAAACGCACGTCTACTGATGTCACACGGTAAAAGTTTTATTGCTTTATTAGTTTCTATCTTTCCTACTTCCTAGACTTCAAAGAACATCAACAAAACCTCGAATCAAAAAAAAAAAAAAAATCAACAAAACATAATATTTTCAATTATGTTTACCACGCGGGAAGATAATTTAATGTTAAGGACTGCATATATTGTGCAGTGTTTAACATCATCCTAAATTAAACTCAATCTCTTCTTTCTGTTTCTTAATGGAAAGTATTCAAGCTAATATGAAGTTTTTCTCTGCAATACTCTTGATGATTTCTTAAGAAAATTATCATCCAAGTTTCAGTGAATATAAGCATGAAACAATAAAAATAAAAAAAATAAAAGAAGACCAACTCAAGAAACAAGGAACACCAGTACACCCTAAAAAAAGGAAACAAAAAAAATATTCTTAGGATATAAGGACTAAAATAAATAAAAACCAAGTGTTCAATTACAAAGGAGTTCCCAAAATAAAACTAGAAATATGACGAAAGTTCTTAAGTCAAAGAAATTGCTTCCATAAAAAATAAATAAAAGGCTAGCATGTGAGTTGTGTTTTGATTTCAATCTAAATAAACTTAGCATCATTGTTTGTTTGGTACGTTTGTGTTGGAACCTCTTACTACTATGATAACACAAACCTCTTACTGTTATGATAAAGCAGAGGCTCTCAGCGAATTGGTATTCACCTGTGCTTTCCAAAAGCTTATTGCTTCGACAAATTGAATTAACAAGGCTGAGATAAGAGTTGGATTAACCAACAAATTAATTTATCATATAATCAATAGAAACCATAGAAACAAAGTATTTAAAACACAGGAGGTAGATTAGCCTAACATCATTAATTGGACTGAAACTCATTGCTCCAGATACAATTTCGAAAAAAAAAACACGAAAATCAAGACTCTCGAGCAATTATTTAAAAAATCATCAGGCTTATTTGCCATTGTTGAAAACGAAGTGTACACTGGTGTCCACATATATTTCTTTTTACCGGAAACGAATATAAATACTTATATGACTCTGTTTTACAACATAAAAATGAAAATACAGATATTATTAATATTAAAATGGATATCATAAGATCAAGTATTAAAGCAACATCTAGAATGAACAAAAAAATGAAAAATATTCTTGATGGTACTACGAATAATCAAAGACAACACAAAGGGAGTTTGAATCAAGTTTTGGTTGATCTTAAATTAATAGCATAAACCTTGATGGAAGATTAATTCCAGAAAGATGAAATTAAATTTGGATGTACAACATTTCCGGACGGTTATTCTCCAACAAACCAAAGAAAAGTACACATCAGTACAGTTATACTTCCCCAATAATCCTGCATCAAGTTTAACTGAGTTAACCCTGGTACACAAGTTCTTTATCAGAAAAGCACAAAATTTTTGTTGTAGAAATATTATTTGCGTACTGAAAGTTTGATACATCCATAAGGACGAAAAGCACCCAAAGCAAGGTGGGTCAGAAAAGCAAAAAAAACTATGACATAAGCAAAGAAAAGTATTGACATAAAAATACACACCAAAATTAATACTTCTAATGAGTAGTTACCAAAAAAATACAATATACTAATGTATTGACTTCGGCTCAGAAACTGCATAGAACATCGGATCTAATTTTCCTTTAGGCGTTTCTCAGCCTCCTCTAATCCTTTTATAACCTTGTGAAATTTGCAGATGCGGGCCATGCACCTACATGTGAAACATAAGCTATATTAACTGTTCTTCAAGCACAGTTTTGAGAAGCATTCAGCAATTGTAGTTGTTGTGTTCACTTTCTTTGAAAAATAATCAACCCCACAGTCAACTGGATTTGCAAGGATCACCCTCCTCCCTCCTCCCTCCCCCTCCCCCCTCCCCCACCAAAAAAAGAAAAAAAAAAAAAAAAGAAAGAAAAGAAATAAACATGAGATAAGAAAAAAAAATAGACATCCGGTACACAAGAGTAACAAAACATGTACTTCTAATCTTCTATTGGGTAATTTTAATTTCATCATCTAGAAAGACTAGCATCAGAGAATGCTCCAGCAGAACTTGTGGTTAAGAGACAGTTTGATTGTAGTAAATAAACATACCAATAAAGGAGGCAAGCTGAGACACAGAGAATTGCATTTCTTTGAGCTTTGAAGATCTACATATATCCATGTGAGAAAAGTTAATTAAATAATTAAACAAAACGAACTTAAGCAAATGCATTTCCATTTATCGCAAGAGACCAAAAATTACAAAAAAGCTTAAAAAATTCTACATTTTTCTAGGAGTATGGGAAGCATTACATTCCCCATTGTAATATCCTTACCATTAAAATTAATGACCAAAATAACATTCCTATTTCACACTCACTCATAAAGGACAAGCTAAGATTGTTTCAGCATTTTTCTGAAAGAAACATGAGGGACATGAAGCCCCATGGGTCTCTCATGTTTTGGTCCTGTACATGTATCATTTAGCGCAATAGAACATACAATAAAAACTACCAGTTTTAGTTAAGATAAGATACACTTAATGTAGCTCATGCTTCATCATGAAACAAAGGGTAGCAGGAAGCTATGCTACTTCTTTAAAAAAATTATTTTACTGCAGTAATTCAATTGATACCTGACTATGTAACAGTACAATAAAATTGTCAAGAAAATATATACATGAAAGCAATAAAAAAAAAAAAATTGTACAGAATAATCAGGACAACTCCAAAAAGGAACAAAGCGATAGATGCAGCAATATAAATAATATATGCTTCAGTGGTACAACAAATAGCTTTTGAGCACATACCGATTTTTCATAGCGAGTTCTTTCCTCTGAGGTGCACATCTCTGAGGAGCATGTAAGCCTGTGCTCATTCTTCCAATACAGATCTAATAGTAAAAGAAGAATCATAAGTTCACAACAACAACACAAAGAGGTACAATTACATGAATTAGCTTCCAACATAACAACTTCCATACAAAAAGTAATATTTGGAGTGTAGGACTCATCCATAAAGTACGCAGCTTAAAACCTTAATTAACGCTAAACACAGCCAATCGCCATCATTCAGTTAGCAAATTAAAGAAACTTTCCTTCTAGCATAGAATTGCCATAAGACACCTCTTAAAATGACAAATTTGGAGACATCACCAGTCTGTCTTATGATAAAAAGCACCTTATTCCGGCTGACAATCGCGAACTCCTCAATTGAATCACCCCTTCGCAATACAAATGGTCTAAACGAAGAAAGAGGAAGAAAGGGAGAGAGTACTAACCAAGGAGCTGGAAGGCAGCGAAGAAGAGAACGCCAGCAGCAGGCCGAAGAATCAAGGAAACGAGAGAAACGATCTGAGATTTGATGAGGCGAGGCCAGGGGAGCGTAAGCAGCAGCGACAGCACCGCCTCCGCAGCCACCACCCAGGTCAGTATCACCCACTGCAACGCCATCGATCAATCCGAGAGACAGAGAGAGAGAGAGAGAGGAACGGTTACGTGTCAATTATGAAATTTCGAAGATCTTCTAAGTTCGTTTCTTCGTGGCGAAGAGATCTGGGAGTGCGTATCCTCTGAGATATCTCAAATTTTTTGTGTAACCGACGTGTACAATGCCTATTCGGGGTTAACGCTGGGACCAGTTTTTTGAGCTTCGAGATTCGTGTAAAACTTATTTGAACGGTTGATATTTTCCAGAAAAAACACTGAAAGCTTGAGATACCTCAGAGGATGCGAATTCAGAGATCGGGGGAATCCGGATCCTCTAAAGTAACGCAAATTTTGGATTTGGATTCAGACCGTCCAATCAGAATTCGGCCAATCCGGTCCGGGTGGAATTAGGAGTCTAAACCGATTGGATATTATCCAATTTCGTCTGGATTTGAATTCGAAAAATTATCTAAATTATCTAAATTATCCGATGCTTAGCCAAAAAATTATAACGGATAAGGATACAATAAAACTTTTAACTATTTGTATCTGACCATTTACACTTTTAAACCATAACAAATATGCTATATGTATTTATTAAATTACATATATATATATATATATATATAGGACTTGGCTACAGTGCTATGGGTAGCTAAGAGGCCTCCCGTGCTACGACTCAATATTCGACTTTTCAAAATCCTAACGGTTGATCCGAACCGTTCATCTTATTCTCCATATTAATATGTGCTTACAAACCAAATTTTATATTTTTTGGAATTTTTTTACTATTTTTTTAGATTTACTGAAAATCGCTGTTTTTCAGATAGATCTGGACCATAAAAAACAGTGATATTCAATAAATCTAAAAAAATAGTAAAAATTTGGTCTCCAAACACATATTAATATGAAGAACAAGATGAACGGTTCGGATCAACCATTAGAATTTTGAAAAGTCTAATATTAAGCCGTAACATGGGAGTTCTCTTAGCTACCCATAGCATATTAGCCAAATTATATATATATATATATATATATATATATATATATATATATATATAGAGAGAGAGAGAGAGAGAGAGAGAGAGAGAGAGAGGCTAATGTGCATTCGAATGTATATGGTCCGAAGTGTTTATGGTCCAAATTTGAAATTTCAAAACCCAAATGGTCGATCCGAACCGTTCATTTTGTTCTCCATATTAGTATGTGCTTGGAGGCCAAATTTTACATTTTTATGAATTTTTTTACTATTTATTAAGCCACTTTGAAAATCGCTGATCCAACGGTTTTACTGTTTTGTGCAGCCACCATTGGATCAACGATTTTGTAAAATACTTAATAAATAGTAAAAAAATTCAGAAAAATGTAAAATTTGGTCTCCAAGCATATATTAATATGGAGAACAAGATGAACGGTTCGGATCGACCTTTTGGATTTTGAAATTTCAAATTTGGACCGTAAACACTTCGGACCATATACATTCGAATGCACATTAGCCTATCTCTCTCTCTCTCTCTCTCTCTATATATATATATATATGAGGGTGGGCTACGGTGAGTTGCGAAGTAAAATGTGTTTCTACTTCACGCCGTATTTTTATTTTGAAAGTCCAAACGACCGATCCGAACCATTAGATGTTTAATCCATATTGAAATGTGCTTGGAGACCAAATTTTACATTTTTTGGAATTTTTTTACTATTTATTAAGCATTTTTGAAAATTACTGTTTTGCTGTGAACAGTAAAAAACAATAAAATTTTCTGGACCATCAGATCAGCGACTTTCAAAATTGCTTAATAAATAGTAAAAAAATTTCAAAAAATATAAAATTTGGTCTCTAAGCACATTTTAATATGGAGAGCAAGATGAACGGTTCAGATCGACATTTTGAACTTTAAAATCACAAAATATGAGCGTGAAGTAAAATAGTCGCTTTACTTCGCAACTCACTGGAGCCCACCTCTATATATATATAGAGAGAGAGAGATGGGCTATGGTGCATTGCAATGCAGTCATGGTGTGGATTGGACCATAAATTACCGATTCAAAGTCCAAATGACCGATCCAAACCGTTCATCTTGTTCTCTATATTAATATGTGCTTGGAGACCAAATTTTATATTTTTTGAAAATCGCTGATCCAACGGTGGCTTCTGATTTTACTGTTCCAAACAGTCACCGTTGGATCAGCGATTTTCAAAGTGGCTTAATTAATAGTAAAAAAATTCCAAAAAATGTAAAATTTGGTATCCAAGCACATATTAATATGGAGAACAAGATGAACAGTTTGGATCGGTCATTTGGACTTTGAATCGGTGATTTATGGTCCAATGCACATTATGGCCTATGCATTGCAATGCATCATAGCCCATCTCTCTCTCTCTCTCTCTCTCTCTATATATATATATATATATATATGTGAGATGGGCTATGGTGCATTGCAATGCATAGGCCATGATGTGCATTGGACCATAAATCACCGATTCAAAGTCCAAATGACCGATCCAAACCGTTCATCTTGTTATCGATATTAATATGTGCTTGGAGACCAAATTTTATATTTTTTGAAAACTTTTTACTATTTATTAGGCCACTTTGAAAATCGCTGATCTGGTGGTCCAGAAATTTTTACTGTTTTTTTACTGTTCACCCAGATTTTCAGATTTTCAATAAATCTAAAAAAATAGTAAAAAATTTTCAAAAAAAATGTAAAATTTGGTCTCCAAGCACATATTAATATGGAGAACAAGATGAACGGCTTGAATCGGTCATTTGGACTTTGAATCGGTGATATATGGTCCAATGCATATCATAGCCTATGCATTTCAATGCACCACATATATATATATATATATATATAGAGTTAGGCTGGGGTGCTATGGATAGCATAGTGACCTCCCGTGCTACGGCTCAATATTTAAGTTTTCAAAATCCAAACGGTCGATCCGAACCGTTCATTGTTTAATCCATATTGAAATGTGCTTGGAGACCAAATTTTACATTTTTTGAAATTTTTTTACTATTTATTAAGCATTTTTGAAACCGCTGTTTTCCAGTGGTGCAGAATTTTAATAAAAACAACGATTTTGAAACTATCTTAATAAATAGTAAAAAAATTTCAAAAAATGTAAAATTTGGTCTCCAAGCACATTTAAATATGGATTAAACAATGAACGGTTCGGATCGACCGTTTGGATTTTGAAAACTTAAATATTGAGCCGTAGCACGAGAGGTCACTATGCTATCCATAGCACCCCAGCCTAACTCTCTCTCTCTCTCTATATATATATATATATTTTGATGAACAATATAATGCTATGAAATAATTAGTGATAAATATTTTAATATAATAGATGTTTTGTAACTAACAGGCTAATTATGAAAAATATCCCAATCCGTCCGATATCCGATTTGTATTTGTATCCGTAATATTTAATATCCAATCCGTATCTGTATTCGAGACCATCTGTATCTATATCTGTATCGAAAAATTATAACATATATGAATACGGTAATGCTACTATCTGATTCATATCCAACCGTTTACACTTTACACCCCTAGGTGGAATGCACGTCGCTCTTTTAATAGTCGTGCCTGAGCAGATCGGACTGTCCAGATCCAAACTCAAATTTTGGGGTTATCGGGTGATGATAATAATTTAGCCAAGCCCACTAGTACTGGTAGGGAAGGCCTCATAAGGTAAATATTAACCCAATCCCAATTTTGTAGAGGGCCTCAAAGACCCAATAATGCAAGAAGCGTTGTAATTAAAACTAGCTTATTCTACTAACAGACGGGAACTTCAGCAGTATGTAATATCCCTATATATTTTATTCATAGTCAATCGACTCTAAACTAGAGTGGCAAAAATGGCACGGTAGAGCGGACTCCATTATGGAACTGCACAGTATGTGTGACTGTTTTGTGCCGTGACTTGCGTGTTCCGTATCATGACTATTTGTGTGTCGTGATCAGCTTTTAAAATTTTTTGCACGACACGGTATGTCATGCGAAAGATTCGATTACAGCACGGCATGTCACGTAATCACGCGAGTCACGTATAATTAGGACCGTTAGGTCTTAATCAAATAGTAAATCTTGAATAAACTAACTTAAATTATGAAATAAATAGTTAAACGTAAGAAACGTAATCAGTTACGTTTGGACATGGTACGCAAATAGTCACGGTGTGACTCGCGTGCTGTGACTACCCGTCAACATTTTGGTCATGGCATGTGTAACTGTTTACTTAATCACAGCACAACATAACATAAGACTAAAGTCACGACGTGTTAATCACAGCACAGCAAGTTTTTTTCACTCTGCTCTGTACCATACAGAAGAACTAGTACCACTGTACCAGAATACACTGATGGTCAAAACTTATAATGATGGGATGGATGATCACAGCCCAAAACTTTTAACATGATGAGATGGATGATCACAGCCGTCTGATTTTCGACAATACTGTTTCCGATTTAGACAGACAGCAGCTGGTCGCTTCTGTACAAGATAAGATAGCAGCATATATATAATATAATAACTAATAAATGAGGTTCCTGATATTAACAAAACAACTTGAGAGCGTAGAGGACTCAACAATTGACTTTGACCAGTCACAATCCCCTCGTCAATTCTATCGACTTCGTACAATTGTTCTTCTTTGTTTTTTTATTACCCCCATAAACGGGCTAGAGAGAAGAAAGTGAGCAATTATTTTGATTTTGATAGGTGGTTATGAAACAGTACACAACGGTAGTTGTTTTAGAAATCTAGAGTTGGATTGTGTTTTTTTATCGAGGAGATTCAAATGTTTTTATTTTTTTTGTCTTTATTTTTATGAGTTTTAATAATTTAAAATTTAAAATAAACTGTTGAATATGAACTACATCGTTTTATTTATGCATGTGTAAAAAATTATAGTATTTTAATTCTGTTTTAGTTGTCATCTTGAGTTTATAAAAATATATATTAATTTGAATAATTTCTAGACGTTGATTTTTTAACTTATTGATTTAAATAAAAACAAAATTAAAATGTAATAGTTTTTTACGTACACATATAGAAAATAACATAGATTACATCTAATGATTTTATTTTAATATTTAAATTTAAAATTTTTAAAAATAAAAATATGATAGAGACACAAAAAATAAAGACATTTAAACTCTCCTCTATTTTATTACCCCCATAAACGGGCTAGAGAGAAGAAAGTGAGCAATTATTTTGATTTTGACAGGTGGTTGTGAAACAGTACACAACAGTAGTTGTTTCAGAAATCTAGAGTTGGATTGTGGCATTTGTTGGATCCGGTTTATTGGATTTTTAACCGAACCAATAAATTTTGATTAAATAGTTTGGTTCGGTTTAATTTTTTATTACTTTGATTTTTCAGTTTAATCTTTTATAATTTGGTTCAATCAAATAAATCGAAATTTATTTCAATTACTTTGGTTTTTTTTTTATATTTAATTCTATTTAATTAATCTTATTTTAGTTTGACTGATATATATCTTGATACTTATTTCTATTATTATTGCATGTATCTGTCTATGCATTGAGTTTTAAGATTTTGAAATTTAATCTCACTTATTTCGACTTTATCAAACAAACTGAAATTTAATTTGGTCTTTTTGATTCGGTTGACAAGTTTAATTCAGTTGATTCAGTTTAATCAAACAATTTGTAATTTACTTTGTTTATTTTTGTTTGTTTGTTATTCGGTTGGTTTGGTTAAATTTTTAAAATCTGAATAAAATACTAATTTGACTATTTTAATTCGGTTTTAATCAAACCAACTGTTAAAAAAACCCCTAGTAGAAATAATTTAAAAACTTCACCCGTGCTGCAGCTAAAAATGTATTATTTTAAATTACAAACTCCTGCCAAGATTATGCAATGCCAATTTTCTGAATACTTTGTGCTATGCTTAGCGTATACTTTTTAGGTAGAAGTGAAGGTCTAGTGCTCTAAGCCTTCACTTTTTCTTATTAAGAAAAAAAATTTCGTTTGAGTAGAATTAGGATGTTTTTAAGCTCATTAAAGTGTTTGGTAGGCTTAACTCTAAAATTTATTAAATTGGTTTCAAATGACGAATTTGATCTGTTGGAATCCGCATATCTTACGTGTGATGTGTTTACATGTGAAATTTTTAAACATTCGAATTAGTTTAGTAGAAAGTCAATTGGTTAAAATTAGAAAATTAATAAATTAATTCGAATGTTTAAAATTAATTCGAATGTTTAAAATTTTGAATATTTTTTGACCACTTGATTTTATACTAAATTAATTCGAATGTTTAAAATTTTCATATGTAGACTCATCGCTTGCAACGTAGGCGGATTTCAACGGTTCAGATTCGTCATTTGAAATAGATTTGATAAATTTTGGAATTAAGCTCACCAAACACTTTGATGAGTTTAAGAACACCCTAGTTCTACTCTTCATAAAACACCTTAGAAAGCAGTTGCATCATTAAACAAAGCTACATACTGTAGATGCGCATCTTTCGCAAATTGAACGGATGATTTTAATTTCTGTTCAATATCTCTGTGCATCTCTCCCGCCGAAGTAGTGAAAGAAGAAAGTTCATAATTGGCAAGTTTTGTTTTATTATTGCCAAATTTTGTTTTATTATTGCTAAATGGGTGTTTGGCCAGCGACACTACATTGCAGTCTTTTTCTTTTTTCCTTTGAGACTCAAGACTCTATAAGTAGACCTCCATTGGACAGTCACACAGATTAAAACTTGAAGATATGCTCGACAGTTTTTTCCTCATTTCTGCTCGCATTTTTTTTTATAATTTTCTTTTGCTTAATCATTTATAATCCGTTTGGTAGTTTCTAATGTTAATGATTCAATCATAATTTTTTAGACGTGGGAAATGAGTTGGTCAATGATTAGGTCGAATTTCAATTCAAGAAGGGAACTTTGACTCGTTTATTTAAGGGAGAATTTCATGTATACTTCTCAAAAACTGTAAAATTACATATTTACCTTTCAAATTTTTATAATTACATATTTACCATTTAAAAATTTAAAAACTCATATATTTATCCAATATAAATTTAGTATATATCAAATATACCAAAAACTCAGATTAATTATGTTTAACCTTCTTAAAATTATAATTAATCAAGGATTAACTTAGCATCCTCTTTTTTTTTCCTTAGAACCATTCTATACCCAATATAAAAGATTAAAAATATATATTTCAAACTAAACCAGTAATAAAACACAAATTCTCAAACTCAGTTACTACTTTGATAACGGGTTGCGATATCATCGTCGAATTCAATACGAGTTATTTTGTTCGAAAAGTTTGAGTGGTTACCTTATTTTTAGATTATTAAGTTGGAGTTTGAATCCTTAAATCTGAGTCAGCTGTCTCTTTTCTTCGAGTTTAAGCGGGAGAGACAAGATAAGAAGAGTTTAAGCGAAAATGAGAAGTTACGTCAAAGAAGAGAGAAAAATATATGCGTAAAAGAGAAAGGAGGTGGAGAATGAGAAGAGACTAAATAACTTATTAATTATAGTTTATATAATCTTAAAGTTAATTCATTTTATTTTTTTATTAATTGAGTAAATACGTAAGTTATTAGATTTTTAGATGGTAAATATGTAATTATAGAAATTTGAATGGTAAATACACAATTTCACAATTTTTGAGTGGTATATATGAAATTCTCCCTTTATTTAAAATGGGAGACAATCGAATTGTAGCTTATCAGTCATCAATACATCCAAATCCTATTCAAGATGGAGAAAAACCTCTACCTTTTTTGTAATTAAAAAAAATAAAACTAAAGTGTTCTTTTAAGCTCATCAATTTTTTTTGGTGAGTATAACTTCAGAATTTATCGAAATAACTTTAAATGTCAAATCTACTTCATTAAAACTCATCTACTTCACTAACAATGCATTTACATGTCAAATTCACTAATTTTATAATTAATTTAGTATAAAATCAAGTGGTAATAAAGTTTATAAATTAATTTTAATACATTTTATGGTTTTTTATCTCTTGATTTTATACTAAATTAATTCGGATATTTATAAATTTAACTTGTAAACACACTACTATTTAAAGTAAATATCGGTTTCAATAGTGTGAATTTGATATTTGAAGTCACTGTGATAAGTTTTGAAGTCAAACTCACTAAAGAATTGGTGAGTATAAGAACACTAGTTCTACTCATAAAAAAAATATGGAGGTCAGCCAAGGACTTAGTTGATTGTTACTTAATATTGAAAAGTAGGAACTTGAAAGTGTTTTTGAACATGACTGTAGAATTGAAAGTTATTATCAGGTGGATAAGGTGAAGTATACAGGTGATGAGGTGAGGTGGCGTTGGTTTTTTCTTTCACATTTGATTGCGAAGTAAGAGGTGGAGTGAATTTTTAATTCACAGTTAAGTTGTCAAACGAGATATTTTTAAAGGAATTTTATTTTTGAAGGAAGTTGTCAAATGAGATATAAAACATGAGAAGTGAAATGGAGTTACAACGGAACAATTTAAATTACATTTTCAAGTGGATTACTTTATTTCACACTTATTTCACACATAGAGTTCACTGTTATAGATAAAAATAATTTTGAATTTTTCTCTCTCTCTTCTAGTTGGTTTAATTTAAGCTGTTAAACAAGATGTAAAACAAGAGAAATAAAAATAAAGTAAAATATGCTCTGCCATCTACTGGAGAGTTCTACGATTGAAATTATTGGAGAGTTTTGAGTACACATGCACCGTTAATTTTAAATTTATTGGATAGTTTTGAGTAGATATAGTTCTTTCATTTTAGATTTATTTGAGAGTTTCAAGTAATTGTATTACTTGTGTATCCATTCTTTATTAGTCTGTTTTAATCGATTTTTAAATATAAATTAAGACTTTTTTGGCCAGGTATAGATTCAAATCGGGTCAAATTTTGTAATTATTGTATGACGGATTAGGTAACATAAGACGAGGCAATACGAGAAAATAATCATTGATGGATTGCGGATCTAAAACAACTATTAAATCAGTTAACAAGGCTTTGCAAATGGTATCCGAAATCCGAATGATGATTTTTCCCTGCAGTTATTTTTTAGGGTTAAAAAGTGCATGTATTTTCTTTCTTTTGATTTTTTTTTTCACTTTTCCTTCACCTTTCTATTTATATTTCTTTTAGTTGATTTAGTAATTTGTAGACAAATTACCTACTTTTTAGAAGAATTAATGTCATTAAAATGCTTTGTTCTTTTTTAATTATGTCAATTGAAAATACTAATGGAATGATTGTGTAGATCAGTTCTCAAATTAGAATTAAACTTACATATAAAATACTAAATTTTATAAAGAACATGCACAACTTACCCAAAATAAAATAAAACAAACAACTAGCTCTCTGTTTTCATCTACCAACAGGGATAAAACCAAAAAAATATACATATAAAAGAAACACCTTCTATTAGCACAAACCTTTTGGTTACCTAGCAGCAGGAGCAGACTAGTAGAAAGTATAGGTCAATTGACTTCTAAGTTTTTATTTTTTATTTATATATAAGTTTTTATATAATTTAAAGTAAAATATTATGATATTATAAATTTGATCTATATTATTTTCTTTGTAGAAAAAAAAATATGATTGACATTTCAATGTGTGTGTCTGACCTCTATAGTCTGAAAGTATTACTCCGCTCTTGCTTAGCGGGCTTAATAGTAAAAAAGAGAAAATTCACTCTATTAGAGACAGAACTAGAAAATTTAGACAGTGAGTTGGAAAATAAATGTAAAAATGAATAATGTTATAGTATGTAGGATTTGAACTTAAGTTCTCCCACACCTGCATAAGCAATTTTAACTACTAAATTATAAACAAATATTTGACAATTTATAAGAAAAACTGGACTATATTAAAACTTAAAGAAGAAGAAAAATTCAATTAAATTTTAATTTACAAAATTAAAAAAATTAGAATTATGAAAGTAATTTAATTCTATTTGGAGTACACTATAAGTCCATTCCCATACCCGTTTTATCGAATACGATACGGGTAAAGTAAACGGGTAAACGGGTGTCATTGCCACCCCTACTTGAAAGGTACTATGGTCAAAATCTAATTCCATCCTTGAACGGTACTATGGGCAACTCAATAGTCTTCTTTCCCGAGTTGAATATAATTCGTCTTTTTTTATAATTTATCAAAATTCACATCTCTCCCGACCCGAAATTCTGTGTTTTTAATCAAAGTTTCATCAAATTTAACTCAAGAAAAAATTTAAATAATAAAAAGCACGGATCTACTTGCTCCGTCTTTGGATATATTTGATGAAACTCGCAAGTTGCACGGTTGCAACCATAGACCATTGTTGGATAAGAAATATCAAGTACGAACCCAATATGTACACATAATTGCTAGAACTTAACTTTTTTGTTTCCTGCTCTTCACGCTTCTCAGCTTCTGTATTGTAAATTCTCGAATGCCTTTGTATAGCTTTTATTTTTCTGCGACTATGTAAATTCATCTATAACAAAATTGGCAAACTCTCTTATTATTCAAATTTAATCACGTAGTTTTAGAATTCATTTTTAATTAAAAATAAGAAATTTCAGCTCCTCCAAAAGAAGTTCATTTATGGTCTCTACTCTTCTGATACGTCCATTCTCCTATTAATGTCTACCTCTTCAAATTTCTTATTTGTTTGACTTTTCATAATTTTCTGATTTTTTTTTAAATTAGCACCCTAATAAATCACAATTAAATAATTATCACCCAATTAGTCAAATTGTAATTGTTATCACCCATGCATACTCAGTTGGTACATCAAATTAGACTGGTAAACAAATTGGAGATGTGCACCAATTTGATGCGCCGAGTGAATATACCCACCATTTTTTTTTTCTTTCGGTTTTGCAATTCATTCAACATCTCATGGGTCCATTTACTCTCTCAACGAAATTCGAACAGGTTGGTTCCCATTTATATGATTTTCATGGAAGTAAATCTGCTACGATCCTAAGGGATTGTAGGATCCCTACAATTTCAAATTCAACATGAGTTGTACAAATTTCTATAAAAGTTTTTTTTATACACGATTCTCAAAACAAATGAAAAGTTGAATTTAAAATTGCAGGGACCCTTAGAGGATCGTAGTAGATTTATTTCCGATTTTCATTAGCCTACGCAGTACCAAGAGCTAGATTCCATATTATATTATGAGAGTTAAAATGTACTATTCCTTTTGTGTTTCTAACGTGCACTCTTTCCTTATATTTTTATTTTTAAAGTTTAAATAGTTGATTCGAACCTTCCAACGTATTCTTCATATTAAAATGTGCTTGGAGACAAAATTTTACATTCTTTTGGAAATTTTTACTATTTTTTCAGAATTTTTGAAAATATCACTTTGCTGAATTTTTTTTTATTGTTTAGTTTAATAAAAAATTCTGAAAAAATAGTAAAAAAATTTCAAAAAATATAAAATTTGGTCTCCAAACACATTTTAATATGAAGAACACGTTGAAAGGTTCAAATCGACTATTTGAACTTTGAAAATGAAAATATGAAAGGAGGGTGCACGTTAGGAGCTCAAAAACATAAAGAGGGTGCATTTTAACCCTCCTCTTATATTATTTGAACCTCTAAAGTTTAACTATAGTTGAGCATCAAGTTTGCATACCAATGAACTGCTCCGAATGAATTGCAAAACAAAAAAAAGAAAACTTGGTGTGGATACTCAGTCGGCGTACTAAATTAGTGTACATTCTCATCTTGCGTACAAATTCAATTTGATGAGCTGACTGAGTATGTGTGGGTGATAGAATTTTAAATATAGTTAATTGAGTGGTAATTGTTTAATTCGAATTTAATAAGGTGTCAATTAAAAAAATTTCTGTCATAATTTTGCTTATTTTGGTAAGAAATTATTTACTTGAATATTTAGAAAAATAGAGAAATTTTCCCATGTATCTAGTTTGACAACTGACAAGCAATACAAAAATTAATCAAATACTTTTTACTTTGCAAAAATAATATATTACACTATTAGTAACGATAAATACATATATTATTCTCCGAGAATACATAAACTCTTCATATTTCTAGATACTAATATATTTTTAAAAACGTCAAACAACTTGCTAATAAAAAATATATTTTGATAATAACTTTTTAAATTTGTTAAATGTAAATGTAATAAATTACTTTTTTTTGTCACTATGTGTTCATCTTAGATTTTAAAATTTAATATTTCAAGTAGTTTGAGAACACAATTTATATATTGAGTAAGGCTTCGGTTGCTATGGATAGCACAAGGGCATCCGCAAATAATTTTTTATCTTTGCATACACGTAGATAAGGAACTATTCTAGTTTTATTTCCAAATTTTTTATTAATATCTAAAAAGAAAAAGAATTTCAAAAACTATCCAGGATTTCGAGTTATTTCAAAATCTATCCAAACACAGTCTTTTTTTGCAGTTTTAGAATTTTAAAACCGCAATTTTTATTTTTTTTGCGGTTTTGTTTTTTTTTTGTTTTTTCAAAACTCCCTTTCTGCAAAAATTATTTGCAGTTTTATCATTTTTTTTAAACAGAAAAATTTATAATTTATTTATTTTTTATATTGAATTATTGAAATATTTAATATATTTCTTTGAAAATAGATGAAATATCATATAATTTGATTTATTAGAAAGACTGCAACAAATAACTCGGATCAACATTTTTTAGGCTGGATTTTTCACTGTAAAAAAAATTAATATATTTCTTTGTGTGTTATTGCAAAAAAGATAAAAATGCTTGGATTATGAGTTATTGACCTGATTTCAAAAGTCACTTCTAGATAAATATAAAAAATATTATGATCCTTCTAGTATATTTAATTTTTAAAAAGTTGTATTTATTTTTAAAAAATAAAAACTTTAAGTTATTTAATGATTATTATTCAAAAAGAATTCTCAAAATAGATAGAACTTTTAAAAAATTAAATGTACTAGAATGATCACAATATTTTATGTATTATTTAGAAGTGACTTTTTGAACCACGATCAATAACTCAATCCAAGCATTTTTATCTTTTTTCAATAACATACAAAGAAATATATTAATTTTTCTTATAGCCGTGAAAAATTCGGCCTGAAAAATGTTGATCCAGGTTATTTGTTGCAGTCTTTCTAATAAATGAAATTATATAATATTTCATTTAAATATATTAAATATTTGAATATAAAAAATAAATAAATTATAATTTTTTCTATTAAAAAAAAGACAAAACAACAAATAATTTTTGCAGAAAGAGAGTTTTGAAAAAAGAAGAAGACAAAACTGCAAATAATTTTTGCGGAAATTGAGTTTTAAAAAAAAAATCACAAACTTTTTTGCAGTTTGGGTAGATTTCAAAATAACTCGAAAAGTTGGATAGTTTTTTAAATTCTTTATTTTTTGTTGGATATTAATAAAAATTTTGGGTTTTATTTCAACTTAAAATCTATTACTATGTGAAACGTCCATGTCATCATTTATCAAGCAATTGAATATTTCGGAGACGTGAAACATTGCCAATAACCTCTTGCGAGTTGCGACCAAAGATGATTCCGGCGGCTTCAGACTGAAAAAAATATTTAAACAAAACTGAAAAGAAACTTCAACGAACTTGAGAATTGATATTCTCTGAGATATCTCAACTTTAGCGTGACCGACGTGTACGGTGTCTATAGTATTATTTGTGCTTTGAGATCCTGTAATATGTATTTGAACGGTTAAGATTTTCCCAAAAGACACTCAAAGTTTGAGATATCTCAGAGGATGCGTGGTGCGAACTTGACAAGTCCATAAACTTATTTTGTAGCTCCACAGCTAACACTGAATTCACAAAGACAATAATGTCTCCTTCCTCTCTTCTTCTCCTCTCTCACTTCCCAATTCTCTCTCTTATCTTCTTCTTTCTCCTCTCGCCGGCCTCCGCCGCCGCCGTCATATCCTCCTTCTCTGTCTCCAACTCACCATGGGGTCCTACCAACGGCACAGACCTCATTTCGAAAAACGGCACCTTCAGCGCTGGCTTTCAAAAAACCACTTCAAATGGAGATTCCTATTTCTTTCGAGTTTGGGTGACCAAATCCAGAGACAAATTCGTTGTTTGGTCAATTTTCAGGGATTCCCCGTTTGATTCCAAAACTCAATTCTCTATCTCTTCTAAAGGGGAATTATTCCTCACCAACATCTCCTCCAACCAAACCTTGTGGAGTGTCCTTACCAATTCAAGTTCAAGTTCCCCACAGCTTGTCTTGACTGATAATGGAGAGCTCCAATTCAATACATGGAGTAGCTTTAACAACCTCAACTACATTAACAACCTCAACGACACTATTCTTCCAAACCAGACAATACCCAAAAACAGCTTTATGAGAAAGGGTCAGTTTCGGTTTGTGAATGCATCAGTGTTGCTTTCTGGTTTGAACGACAGTTATTATAACGCAGCAATGATTACGAACTTGACAAATGATGGCCAGCTGATGCAATCTGATGGTAACAGGCAGGTCGCATCTGATTATGGAAAGACAGATCGATTGAGGAGGCTGACGCTTGATCCAAATGGTATTTCAAAAATTTAACTTGTTAATGCATTGCTCTATTCAATTTAAAAATTACGACTTCTACACTAATAATCTGATCTTGTACTGGCTATTAATATTTAGCCTTGAGTGAGGCTATGGTCCTATGGTAATATGCATATTACACAATGACTAGCGCTATAAATTCATATCTCCATTTTTAAACTTCAAACAGCCGATCTGAACCTTCCTACATGATCTTCATATGGAAATGTACTTGCAAACCAAATTTTATATTTTCTAGAATATTTACTTTTTTTTAGATAGGAAAAATACCACTTGATTTGAAAATTCTGGACCATCCAAAAGCAGCTATTTTCTACCTAACAAAAAATAGTAAAAAAAAATATAAAATTTGCTCTTCAAGTACATTTGATATGAAGATTATGTTTAATGGTTTGGATTGACTGTTTGAACTTTAAAAATAGAGATATGTATTCATAGCACGAGTCGATCCGTAATATGCATATTACCATGGTCTCATTTTTTAGCCTTTGTTTATTTGGGCTTTTTCTTCAGCTTCCTGCTCAAGAAAATTTTCTTAAATTTAATTACCCACTTTATCAAACTGTTATGGGTACCAATGGGATTTTTACATCCACTTGATGATAGGAGTAACTAATTTTAGCAAGTACTAATTTCATCTCTTTACCAAACAGCATGTATCTGACAAATGCTTATACTTAATTACAGGTAATCTGCAACTCTATAGCTTGAACTCCACCTCCGGCAGGTGGCGTGTTGTGTGGCAAGCAGTGCAAGAGCTATGCACCATCCGTGGCACTTGTGGTGCTAATGCCATTTGCGTACCAGTTGGATCTAACAGTACCCAGTGCGTCTGTCCTCCTGGATACAAGAATAACACTGGTACCGGCTGTACACTAAAATCGAAATATTCTAGTTCATCAAGCAAATTCCTTCAGCTAGATTTTGTTCAGTTTGGCAACTTAAGCCAAAACTCGACATCCTTAACTCTGAACTTTGCTAAATGCCAATCGAGATGCTTGCAATACTCCACTTGTGTAGCCTTCAGCTACAAGTTCACCGGCCAGCGTGAATGCATAAACCTGTTTGGCCCCTTGTATGATGGGTACTGGTCCCCAGCTACTGAAACTTCCACGTATATACGAGTGTCAGAATCAGAAACTGATAAAAGCAATTTCACCGGCATGACACAAATGATTGAAACAGTTTGTCCAGTGCGTTTATCCCTACCAACACCACCTAATGAGACCAAGACCACGGCACGTAATATTTCCATAATTGTTATACTGTTCTCACTTGAGTTGCTGGCCGGGGTCTTATCCTTTTGGGCATTTTTGAAGAAATATTCCAAGTACCGAGACATGGCAAGGACTTTTGGGTTGGAGTATTTACCAGCAGGTGGGCCCAGGAGATTTAGTTATGCGGAGCTCAAAGCAGCAACAAGCGATTTTTCAAATATTGTTGGAAAGGGTGGATACGGGGTTGTGTATAAGGGGCAACTCCCTGATGGACGGGCCATAGCCGTTAAACGGCTTAGAAATATCGGTGGTGGTGAAGCTGAATTTTGGGCAGAGGTATGTTCAATTTACTTAAAAAGTTAAAAAGGGGATTTACCTATACAGGCGATCTTCCCTAGTATTAATATGGCCCTTGTCTTAATATACAAATTTAAGTATTATAAATAAGTAAAATTAGTAGTAGTTAGTCAAAATGGAGTGCTGCAATGATGTTTAATTATAATTGATAATTAACTAAAATGATATTCTTTGAGAATTTTATTATGTGTTCGGCATATCGTCAGTAGTAACATGCTCAACAGTATTAATCTATTATATTCCCACTTGTTTACAAACATTTTAATCATTTGAAGGTTACGATAATTGCAAGGATGCACCACCTAAACCTGGTACGCATGTGGGGCTTCTGTGCTGATAAAGATCAACGCATGCTCGTCTATGAGTATGTCTCCAATGGCTCCCTTGACAAGTTCATTTTCCCAGCACACACCAACCTAAACGAGAACGTAAACAGAGAGGAAGGTGATGCTAGCACAACCCTTCTCCAACCCCCTAGACCCCTTCTAGACTGGAATACACGGTACCGCATTGCGCTTGGAGTAGCCCGAGCAATTGCATATTTACACGAAGAGTGCCTCGAGTGGGTGCTTCATTGTGACATAAAGCCGGAGAACATTCTTCTAGAAGACGACTTCTGCCCCAAGGTTTCGGATTTTGGGTTGTCAAAGTTGACTAACAAGAAGGATAAGGTGACCATGTCGAAGATACGTGGGACCAGGGGCTACATGGCCCCGGAGTGGGTTATACACCGGGAACCAATCACGGCAAAGGCTGATGTGTATTCCTTTGGAATGGTTCTTCTTGAGATCGTCTCGGGGCGGAGAAATTATGAATTTCAACGCGAGTTGATGGAGAGTGATGAATGGTAAGTGGTGACTCAGGCAGAATTTTTTGTAAGTTATTTTATGCTATATTCAGTGTAGAGTGCTAAATGGCTTATCAGAGGTTAGGTCGGTTTCAATTGGTACCTAAATGCTAATTAAGTTTTAATTTAGTAAGGAGAAGCTGAGACATAATTGAATTGAAATGAGTATGGATTAACCCCAAATTTGGAGTACTTGCACATACCGCACTACATCCTTACTATACCAATCGGATAGATAAAGCACGTCCTGTTTCTCATACGATCACTCTGCATTCACTCTCTAGGTATTTTCCAAAGTGGGCATTTGACAAGGTATACATAGAGAAGAAAATGGAGGACATCGTGGATCCGAGAATAATTGATGGGGCAAATGATGAGGCGGTAGAAAGGATGGTGAAGACGGCTATATGGTGCGTTCAGGATAGAGCCGATTCGCGGCCTTCAATGGGAAAGGTAGCAAAAATGCTCGAAGGAACTGTGGAAATTACCGAGCCTCCCAAGCCGGCCATCTTCTGCATGCCTGATGAATGATGATGAGTAGTAATAATTTTTCTTAAAGAGTTTATACCCATTTGTAGCGTAATATTGGAGGAATTGTAAGATATCAGATAAGATGTTAATAAGATTCCCTGTAGGGCTAGATTTCATATATAGGTCTATTATATATATTTGGGTTTTTCTGAGCGTAACACTTCGAACAAAATAAATCGAAGTCTGAGAACAATTGTAGAGAACTGTGCATAATCTATTTTGTGGATGAGCAGAATGAATTTATCATTATATATATGTAATTTGTATCATGTAATTAATTATTGTTCTATCCTTTTTAAAATTTGCGACCTGCTTTTCAGTTGGACTGTTTCACTCAAGCCGAACAATGCAAATTGTACATGGTGGTGATGTCTTCAGTAAAATTTAGGCAGACAGTCAAACAGAACACAAAATAAATATAAAAATAATGCAGCTCGAAACCATAAAATCTTAAATCTAAACCTAGACAGTCAAAAAAGAGAAAAGAAAATAAAAACGATTGGTTTTAGCAGGAACCTTGATATTTATATATGAACTGGTGAGAAGAGCAAGGGTGATGTTTACTTGGTGGCTTAAATATATGAAGATCTTTCTATCCTTAGTTTATGAATTAGGGGTGTACAGTACACGGTCCTTCTCATAATATTCTTGAAAATGCATGCAAATGGAAATAATAATTTTCTCTTCCATTTTCAGTTGGCAAATTATGTGGACAGGTCAGAAAGCGTCACCTTTGAGCTGATGCAAAGATCACATCTAACGGTTTTATTTTGATGTTTAAGTTTTAAACTTTGAGTTATTAAAGTTTTTAAACATAGAGGCACAATGGAGGAACAAAAAATGGAGGCATTTGAACTCTCCTCAAAACTCAATTACAGTGACAATAGTATGATACACACAGACCGACTTGCGTACCATATTAGAGAAGAGCTAAACATAACTGCACCTCGCACAATGGTTGTATTGCATCCTTTAAAGGTCTGTCAAGTGTTATTAAAACTATCTATTATGAACTTGTTGAATGTACTTCCAAGCAATTCACCTATCACTAAATAATTCAGTTTGTCATAACTAATTTGGACAAAGAGTCAATAACAAACCTTGATGCAAGGATGTGGCCACACGCTTCTCCTGATGATGCTTCCTCATACTATAAGGTACCCGTTCTGACATTAATTTTGTATTTAATTTTCTTTGGAGCTAAGTTTTACTGTAGATAAAACATTTTCTTTGCAGGTACCTTTTACGAGAGTAGTCTATATTGAAAGTTCTGATTTCCGCCTAAAAGACTCAAAAGAATACTACGGGCTAGCACCCGGAAAATCCATTATGCTAAGGTATATTCACACTAAAATTTATGTTCAGCATATCAATCTCATAATGTTTACACCTTTAAACTTTTATTATTTGTTCTCTTAATTATGGAAATTCAGGTATGCTTTTCCAATAAGGTGCACAGAAGTAATACATGGTGAAAATTCAGACACCATTGTTGAATTACGTGCAGAGTATGATCCTTTGAAGGAAACCAAACCCAAGGTATTAATATAATTCATTATTACTCCAATATTTTCCATGATTACTACATATGAAGCAACAAACATGACCAACTTCTATAATTAACACCTAATAATTTTAATGTAGGGGGTTCTTCATTGGGTTGCTGAGCCCTCACCTGGAGTTGAGCCTCTCAAGGTGGAGGTTAGACTATTTGAGAATCTATTCCTTTCGGAGGTATGTTTTTGTTTGTTTTATTTTATGCTACATTTTTACTACAAATATTGTAAATTTGTCGGTATTGGATTTCTGCACAAGTTTTATTTTCATTTTTGGAATATGAATTATTGCACCGTCTCCCTTAAGCTTTGATTGAATCTGCTTACTAAAAAATAGTGGCTAATTAAAAAATATTTGACTCCACAGGTGATTTAAAATCAATTATTTGAATTTTAACTAGCACTATAACAGTCATATCAATATAACTATTTATTAAGAAAATTAACTGTACTGGAAAACTTAGTTGGGCTTCTTCTTTCTAAGGTTAGCAATTTCAGTGGGCATGATCAAATGCGCTGGTGGTTGAGTGGTAATACCTTATATTAATCACATTATTGCATGAATCAGAATCCATCTGAGCTGGAGGATTGGCTTGGAGACTTGAATCCACACTCGAAGGTGGTAATACCTAATGCCTATGCGGTGCCATCACTTGCCAGTTCGACTTTAGGGGATAAGTTTCAGTTTGAGAGACTTGGTAAGTTTCCTTGTATTTTATTTTGACATTTGTGCTCTTGTTTTACTTGTTGTAAGTTTTGGCATGCAGAATGCCACATAACTAATTTCATACTGAAGAAGTACCAAGACTAGTTTCGTTGATCTAACTTCTCTCCTGATATGATTTCAGGGTACTTTTCTGTTGACCTGGACTCAACTAACAAAAAACTTGTATTCAACCGAACTGTAACGCTTCGTGATTCTTTTTCTAAAGGTGGAAGCAGCAATCCAAGAAAATAGGTCACTATGGTTGTATAAAGTATAGCTTGTACAGCGACCTATTTATGTAATATTTATCTAATAATCTTATTCTGGTGGATGTGTATATATGTAAGTGTAATCTCTTACCTTCAATTCTTGCTTTGATCTCCGTGCATGATTTTCCAATTCATGTGGTTTCTGCAACACCTTCCTTGTTCTCATGCAAAACGCTACAGATATATTTTACCAGTATAGGATCCAGAAGCAATATCAATTAGATTTTATTTTAATAATGATTCTTATTCTGTGTTAATATATGCACAGCCCATGTTGTCAAAAAACAAGATGATGTTAGAAAACAGAAAATGTCCCTTTATTAAAAAGTGACATTTGCAATTAAAATGAAAAAGAGAAAGATACAGGAAATAAATAAGAAGAATGGAATTAAGAATCCCCAATATCCAACTGAAATGATAGTGGAACGAAGAGGTACCAGTTAAGAACTACAAGCTTCTACTGACTAGAAAAAATAACTGAACAAAAACAAAAATTACAAAATAATAGAAGCCTAGCTAGTTAATATCACCTGTTACCAAATTTACAGCTGCAAACTGATACACATAATTTATTCCTCAGAAGAACAATATTCAGACCGGCACTTTTCCACCACAAGCAGCAGCATAAGCTTTGCCAAGCCCAGGCACATCGTTCTCATACAGCATGATATTGATCTCGAGGAAGCGCCTTTCAGAAGCCAAACAAGCATTGAAAAAACTGCAATTTTTCTTCAGTCCCTTGCTTTGCAGTGTACTCCGTACAGTATACCTCAGGATCAATACATTTTGTAAGCTACACCCGAGTATCCGCAGTTGCAAAGCTATGCTCCTTGTCTCAACCCAGCTTTACTCATAAAAAAGTTCATAGTCGACCTCACATTCTCTTCTGATATTCTTGAGTACCAAAGGGTACTTCTGAAAGGCAGCACAAACCTCTTTCTATGACCAGCCATATGTGTTCTTGAAGAACTTTGCATTGCTTTTAATCTTACCTATGCTGAAATTAGCAATAGCATGTAACCCCCATAGAAACATCCCGGATCCCCTCGGAATCCCCAGCTCCTCAATTAGATCAAGTATCTGGTTTAAAGAATCAAGGTTACGGCAAAAGAAGCTTCTTTCCCCTGACAATGAAACTATATCTCCATTGGACAATCCATATTCTTTCAGTAAATTTATTTTCGGAAGAATATGCTCGTCAATGTGAAATACAATTGAAGTACAGCCGGGTTGTATCGGATCAATTGAACCAGTATTTCTCCAGGGATCCCCTTTTCCATGATTTCACGCACCTTTGGTCTCAGGGTCTTATCCACATTGTATCCCAGAAGAGATGGTCGGAGCAAAACAACAGATTTGATGTGAGAATGGGATAAGCCAGTGTGAGTTAGGAAGTTTACCACTGCTTCAGGCCGTGCCGAGGACTTGATCGCTGTAAGATTACTGTCTACCGCAGCCTTGAGCGCTCGATCGAGAGAGAAGCCGAAGGAGGAGATGAGATAGTCGGCAATAAAAGGCAACTCCTTGGCTGGGTTTGGGTTGAAAGAGGAGAGCGGAGGAACTCGAAATGGTATTGGGGAGGAGAGAAGAAAGGGGAGTAAATTGCTCTCTTTAATTTAGAAGAAAGATTGGAACACATGGTCCGATCAGGAGTCCGAGGAGTAGAACTAGGGTGTTCTTAAGCTCACCCACCATGTTTAGTGAGCTTGACTCAAAAATTCGTCAAATCGTTTTTAAATAACGAATTCGAACCATTGGAACTCGTCTATTTTACATGTGATTCTACATGTGAAATTTTTAAACTTTTAAATTAGTTTATTATAAAATCAATTGGTCAAAATTAAAAAGTTAATAAATTAATTTTAGTGCATTCATTTTTTGAACATGTTTTGGAAACAAAATCCTCTGCCCCCCGGGGGGCAGGAAATTCCTGCCCCCAGAGTCTCTGTCGGGTGGGACCGGGGTGGGACCGATTACTGTTTATGGTTTAACTTTTTGTTACTGTTTTTAAATGGGCCCCACCTGCAGAGACTCTGAGGGCAGTAATTTCCTGTCCCCCGGGGGGCAGAGGATTCAGTCTCCATGTTTTGACCACTTGACTTTATACTAAATTAATTCGAAAGTTTAAAAATTTCACATATAGACGCATCACACGTAAAATAGACAGATTTCAACAGTTTGAATTCGTCATTTAAAACTGATTTGATGAATTTTAAAGTCAAACTCACTATTTGGTGAGCTTAAGAACACTCTAGTTCTACTCGTCCGAGGAGAATAACCTTACGTGTCGTATCGTGTTCCATCCGTTGTGTTCCGGACACGCCGTGTCAGCATGTCAAAATTATGGATCCTATACTGGTGAAGCAAAATAACGCACCAATTCCTCAATTGCTACCAGAATCGATTTTGAATCACTGAGATCTGGGACCCACTTCATCAGTTCACGAAAAGAACCACACCACGGCGCCGTTCTATTATCTCTGCAAGTAGGACATAGGAACTGGTCCAGTTTTTGGGATAGACCGAGGCTTTCTCTTGGATTCACGGCTTCACGTTTTCCCCTTATTGGGCTAATGGGCTATCTTTAATATCTAGTTGGGCTACAGTCAAAATCTACGGAAAATACAAACTGGCTCTGAATTCAACAATTAAATTTTGTTACCTCTTCTAGCTGATATCATATAATGAATCGGGATGACCCGCTCTCCTCTGAGGTAATTCAAATTTTGATTTTGGATATAGACCGTCCGATCAGAATCCGAGCCAATCCGGCTGAAGTAGATTGCACGGGATCCTTAATATACGTGTAATGTAGATCGGACGGTCATGATCTAAACTCAAATTTAATTTACCATGGCGATATAAATTCCATTATTTACTCACCTCTCTACTGTGTTCGGTTTCATCCAGATTTCCTCCATTGTTGCCTCTTGATCAAAACCCTTTCTCCTTTCTCCGATTTGAAGAGGGGGGAATTGCGCTGCCAAATCCTGCTAATATAGTTGCTATTTCGCGAGAATCGTACGGAACCGAGTGGCGATCCTTCTTACCTTTCTTCTTTTTTACGCTTTTTGGGGGTAAGGCGAGAAATTTTCTCTCTTCTCCGATAAATTCACAGTATAGTATTGTTGTTCTTCGTCTGTAAATTCCTATTCTCTCTATAATTTGTTAATTTTGCTTTTTTAGCATAAACTGAAACCTAGATCAGTGGTAAGACTGTAAATTGAATGAAAATTTAGGATTTCTAATTGAATTGTATTGAAATTTTGTAGAAGCTCATTCTGATCAGAGTAAACCCCAACCCACCAAAGTTCTCCCTTCGATCCTACCGCGTGCCTTTCAGAGAGACTTCTCTGTTTGATCCCCACCTGTCGTTATTGATTGCATAGCAACACAGTAGTTTGTCTTTCCAGATGGCCTCCTTTTGAATGGGAATAGCTTGTTTCCTATAGAGATGTCATTGTCTTCTCTAAGGATCTCGTCTCTCATCAAAAGTGTAGTATGGGGTGAAGAAACCAACACAAATTCATCAAAAAAGAGAGATGTTTCTCCCTTTATTAAGCTTTTTACTGATAAAGAGGCGTATTGTCCAGGAGAGGCTGTTACAGTCAGTATAGAGATCTTTAACCCTAGAGAGCAGAGAGAAGGGCAGGAGGAGGAAGATAATCTCTCTCTCTTGGTTGAGGGGCTTTCTTTTGAGGTTAAAGGTTTGGAGAAGGTTGATAGCCAGTGGTATGCAACTCAGAGGCCCATGCCTGGTTCTAAGGAAAAGAGAGGTAATTCTGCATTTTTAACTTCTTCTTCTTTTTATATTGCAGGCATTATTTTCTGAATTCTGAACAAATGCCTCAAATTAAGAGCAGGAAGTCAAAAGTGTACTTTTAGTGATTGTAAGTGCAAGGAAGAGGATGTAAATAGAAACATAAATTGTTGGATGCAATATTATTGAATGATTGAGTTGCTTTGCTAATTTTTGTTAATCTGGTGTTTATTACAATATTTAATTTAATTTACATAGGTGAGAATGTGTTTTTGGATTCATTGGCACCATCTGTAATTTCTAAAGTGGTTGTTTCGTCTGGAAGTACAAAAACTTGTAAGTACTCTCTCTTGCATCTCTTTATTCATCAGATAGAACAAAAAGTATGCTTATTCTACCATCATTCAGGTAAATTTGAATATTGTTCTTTTCATTTTTACTTACTGAAGGTCGTGCTTCCCATTACTGTTACATCATGTACCATATTGCTGATTGTACATATTCAAATTTTGTTTTTTATTTGCACTTAATTCTATTTGTAGCTGAAGTATGTAATTAAAGCCTCAGTACAATCAACAAAATCAAAGAATAACAAAAAAAGAAAAAGAAAAAAAAACTGTCATATGAAGCAAAAAATTGGTATGTCTTTAGTAGGAGATGGTTTTCCATAGCAATTGCTAGTAAGCAATCAATAAATTATATTTTCTTTTAGATATTTTACGAGTGGACCTGCCGAAGTTATTGCCACCTTCATATAGAGGTACCAGCATTCGATACGTTTACTATGTTAGAGCCACATTGTATGCTAGGTGGCTTCATTTAGATGCAGAGCACCGGAACAACGGGCCCACCAGTAACTTCTTCAAGTTGGTACGTTCTTGTTCTACAACTTATTATTCAAATTTTTAATTATTTACTGTACTGTTTGATGCATTATATGTAACTAAGAAGTTTTGTTGCAGTAAATGCAAATATAGTCTACATTTTTTGTATTAGTGCTTAATAATTCATTCTTGTTTTCTATGTTGGACTTGAAAATTTAAAGGAAGCCCGAGCTCCGTTACAGATATGGGTTTCTCAAAAAAGCGTCAATTTACTGAGTGAAGAAGGTAAAATTTTGTCTATTTTAATTCTAGCACATGTAGCTACATGAGGTAAATTTGTCTTCATTTCCTCTTAAATTTAGGAGATTTACCAGTGATTACAGATCAGTTGTCTATGTACTGGAAAGAGAAAGACGAAGATTCTGAATGGGTTAGTACTGTGTAACTTTGTTATTTTTTTTCTGTGCCACCAATTTTGTTATACAAGTAATGGTTCACTTGGTCGTTTCTTTTTTTGGTGTTCAACAAAAGAAAATTGAGTCTAAATAGCAGCTGGTAGAAAATAAAAAAAGATAAAAATAAACATAAACTTACATTATTGTTTGTTTATTTTGTATTTTTTAGTTATGTTATTTATATTGTTTGCATTTAATCATTTAAATTTACCATAGAACAGAACAACAAGTAGTAACAGATTAAGAGGCAAGTTGTCAATGTCAAACCAGACTAATAGGATACCAAAATGGTATACTCCAATAATTCTTTGTTATTACTTTTACTATTGCTTAATCTTTGGACTTGTTCAGACAAGGGTTAATGAAAATGGAGAGGAAACGGAGGAAGGATATGATAGCTCAAGGGATGAGGTGTCATCAATTTCATCTTATAATCCTGCAAATGCAAACAATCTCGAATTCTCTTCCCTCAGAAATTCCCTTTCAAACCAGTCATTTAGTAGTTCAAGGCTTCCTGCAGACCCTGCTTTTCCCCCATACAAACAACTGTCTCAGCTCTCTGTTTCAGAGATTTTGGAAGAACCTGGTCCAGGTAAAGTACCACCACCTAATTGAGAATTATTATAGCTTGAATTTAAGTGTGTAATGAGGTGTCATCGCTCACTCTGTTTACAGTATGTTGGAACTTAATTACAACTGGCATTGATTCCATGATCCAGCACTAGGGATTATCACCTATAACGATTTCTTAATTTTTCTGATAAATGCTTTGCTACAAATCTTTTTTCACCGTAATGTTTTATTCCTACCAGTAGAGTATTGTTATGGTTTGTACCCTATTTAGTTTAAAGGAAACATCTGGGAGATTAAATAAATAATATTTATTAAATAATAGAACTTAACGGATCATATTTGTGTAAAAATGAACGATTCTTTCTAGTACGCTACCCTTGTGGTATATTCAAGCACTAGTCTCTAACCATTGCTATCGTTTTGGATTTAGCATAAGAGAATTATAAAAGGATACCTTGAAAGGCCTTGTTGTTGTTTCCGTTCCATTATGTATAGTACTCTACCAGTGTGACCAAGAACCATTAAATTATCTTAATATATTAGATATTTTAAAATGACCTACAGGTATAGTCTCACCTCAAAGAAAGCTGAGCATTTCTCCGTCTAACATATCCTCAAATGAAGGAAGGAATTCTTTGGATTTACAAAGTAATTTCTTGAAAGAAGATCCGGGACCCCCTTTTACACCTAGATATTTGGATCCAGCTTCATGTAAGTTGAGTTGTTAACAATTTATTTCCTCTCTTATATTTTTGCTAAAATTCAAATAATAAAGTTTTGGTTATGCTTGTGGTTAGCTTTGAACTGATGGATAGTGTATAGAATATGGTGGAATTGCAGGGTAATGTAACACCTTAACTATTTTTTTAGTTATACCTTTTCTTTGTTTAGTTGTTTTATTTTGGGTCCCTACATTACAACTAGGTAAGGTTGATAACCATTTATTTGTGCTTGTTATTTTCAAAAGTGTCTTAGCTATTACTTGTTAACATCAATACGCTGAATTTTGTTGCATTTTTTATTACCTCCACAATGTCTGTGCCTCTTTTGGAATCTTTACATGTTGAAATTTATTCTTTTGAGGGACTGTTATTTTTCTGTTTTTGTCTTGTAGAAAGTTAATCTTTCTGATAAATGAGAAGTTCCTATTTTGGATTATTGCTTCTAAAAATATTGAAATTAAAAGTTAAAAAGCCTTCAATAACAGTGAGAGTAATGGGGAGTTACTGAAGATCACTAAGGAGGTCCTTGAGGTTGATTGTCAAGTCTTTGAGTGGGCTTCAAACGATTAATCTGTGTATGCCCAAAATTTGTTAATTTTTAGTTCATATTATACATGCTTAAGATAATCAGATATGAAAACTTTAGAAGTTTGTTTAGCACATCAACTTTCAAAGAGTCAGAACTCTTAATATTGTACAAACAAGCTAACAGATCTGCAAATTTACGGTGTGTGTGCCTCAATGTTGAAGTAGATCTTGATCAATGGTTAGGGCTTGTTGTTGGAAGCACAGCTGGCAATTTAAAAAGTTAGCAGCACGAAAGATATTCATATTACATTTTACTGTGCAGCAGAAGGGTTCAGAGGAAGATCATACAATATAAAAATTGACGATAATGTTCTTCTACGTTTCTCGCCTAAGAACTCTGACTCCACCTATTACTTTGGTGATATGGTAATTTCCCCAACTCCAATATCTGCATCTTCCTTCTCTGTTGATTAGATTTTATTGCTCACCATTGATTGTTTTGCTATTGTAGTTCTGGTACAATCTTATGAAAAAATGAAAGTTTTGCATGAACGATATGCTTTATTTAAATTGTGAAAATTTTCTCCCGAGCAGATTGGGGGCACACTTAAATTTTTTCATGAAGATCAAACGCGGAGATGCCTTGAGGTAATGAAAGTAAATGAAGAAAACATGTATCTTTGGTTTATCTTATTCTTTCTGTTTAGTTTCTCATCCGTATTAAACTTGCGTTTCAAAAATTCCTGCCTTCAACTTGTGAAGGTTTCTGTTACATTGGAGACATCAGAATCAATAAATCAGCAGTACATACATCCTTCTAGAAGAGGTTCTCCTACGATAAGAAAGGTAAGTAGTACTCTGTTTTTGTGGTTTGTTCAGGTACCAGGTGACAATACTGCATAGACCCTAGTACAAGCCAAAGCCACAATATAAAATAATTGTTACTATTGTGGTCAATAAGTATTAGCATTGACTGTCATGGTTTAAGAGCAATATATCAGCATAGTATAAACTATTGGAGCTATGTGTCTACAAAATCAAGATGTACTGGTTAGTTACCAACTTCTGGCTTGGTCAATCTCTCTCTCTTTCTTTCTGATATTGTAGTATATGGTTTAGGTACATAGTGAGCATCATATGGTGGTGGCTGATATCCGTCAGACGAGTTTTCTGTTTTCAGTACCAATTGATGGGCCCATGACCTTCTCTACCCCTAAAGTCTCTGTACAATGGTCTCTTAAATTCGAGTTTTTCACAATCCCTGAGGGTTTGGATATCTCTAGGTAACAACTTTGTTTTCTTTTTCTTTTTCTAATTTTTTACATTTTGCTTTATGTGATGGAGCAATTTCATATGTGCCCTACATAACTTTCATTTTGTCTTAGCAATTCATAGATAAAAAAGGTTGTATATGCCCCAGTTCTCCCTCAATTTTTTTTATATATATATAAATGGCCCAAACCACCTTTTCCACCTCAATTTTTATCTACTTTGAAGAAATTTGAAAATAAAGGAGAAGGTTCATGTTTTCTTTCCTTCCTAGGTGTAAAATTTTAGATACTTTGCCATTTCCAAAATTTTCTGTTGGGGCACATATGAAAAAGTTGCTTCATTTTAGACATGATTTAATTTATTTATTTATTGATGCAAAAATGGAAAGCGTGGAATATAACTTTTGGAAAGCACCCTCCATTTTCTAATCTATAGATGCCCAAGGTCTCAAGTACCTTTAATAAATGCAAGAGAAACCCAACCCTATGTCACCCGATACTTCATATTTGGTCCTGTACCCATATCCGATACGTATCATATTGCTGTATTGACCCGTATCATGTTGAAAATTGTTGTATCGCCGTATCCCGTGTAGTATTCGATACGATACCCGTACCTGTATCCATGCAACATAGATTGCCGAAGGATTGTTTGGTTATCTTTTTTATTTTTTTATTTTTCAAGTACCAAAGAGATGATGGAAATGGTGATGCTTACCTTCAGCAGTGGGGAGAGAAAAATACTCTTAGTGGTGTCAATAATAACAAAATAACAAATTTAAAAACATTGGTGAAAAATTCATTAAGCTTCTATATATTGCAAGGTAATTTTGCAAATACCAGTTGGGTCATTTGATCCTCCTCCACCATGTGGCTTCACTGCAGTTGACATTGTTTTTGTTGGTGGTATTGGGGTTGTTACTTGTTCTGCAAGGTGTATAACATGAAATGTTCTATCATTTATTAGTTAACTAATACTTTTTGACTTTTTTTTATGAGTTGGTAGGTATGAGCATCCTCTACTTGTAGAGACACGAGAGAAGGGGGAGTGGGTCCTGCCAATTACTGTTTATGCCCCTCCTTTCAGGAGGCAAGCAGGACAGTCAAGAAGCGACAAATCCTCATCTCTTGGAAATCTCTTTATTTAATGATTCAAAGGTTGACACTGATAAATGTAAAGGTATGACCAGATACAACATCTACCCTTGGCAGAAGCCAGAGTGGGATATTTTATTTTTTACATATTTCACAGGCAAAAGGCAAAAAAAACTGGTAAAAATGGGTGGTTTTAATATTGCTCATCTAATCATTCAGAGGGGTGTAGCTGAAACTAATAGGTTGATGCAGACACTAGATACTTTGACATATTTTGATGTAGGGTTTTTTCTCCGATTGGAGCTGATGTCTACACTCTGAATACATGAAAAAAAGCACTCTTACGTACAAATTAAAGCAAAAATCACAACACTTGATAACCCCAAAACAACCTACATATTCTAGTTGGAGTAGAACTAGGGTGGGCGGGTTAACCTTCTAATTTTTACCGCTTAACTTTTTATTAAATTAATTTGAATGTTTAAATTTTTTCATATGTAGACACATCACTCGTAAGGTGGGCGGGTTTCAACAATTTTGATTTGTCATTTGAAGTCAATTTAATTGATTTTAGACTTGAGTTCAGGAGTTTGGTGAACTTAAGAACACCCTAATTCTACTCTTCCAGTTGAATGCGAAAGGCTACAATAGATCAAGTGTATAATCTAAGCCCCAGTGAACTGCTCTCAACCTTCCAATCAGTAGCAGCATGTGGTTATATATCTAATGTCACTACTGAAGCCAGAACCCCAGATAACCAAAAAAACAACACTGTAAATCTGCCTGTGTAGTTTCTGCACAACATGTTCCAAGCTAGCCAGGAAAAAAGATGAGTGTTCGTGATAGGCTTGGCGAGCCAGCAGTAAAAGAAAGAGAGAAAAAAAAAGCCTCTTTGTAGAAATAAAACCCTCATAAATTGGGCAGAAGTAGTACTAGAATGGGTGACCTCCTGAGAAGTTCATGTATTGTTAATTCAAGTTGGATTTTATTTCTAGTCTACTCCAACTTACTTGGGAATAAAGGCTTTGAGGAACAAGTTGTAGTTTTATAATCTGTTTTCTAAACAAGAAACTAATCATTGCCTTCTAATTGACAAACTAGTCTGCCACAAAAGTACTTGAAACAAACTGTAATTACTATTGCTTGAGGGCACCAAGTACTTGAAACAAAATCCAAGGATATTTTAAGATATCATTGTTAACTTTATTTAAATACTGATGAATCTTTATTTACTTTTTTTCAATTTATGAAAACAAATCAACATTATAGACTTGTTGCTTAGTAGTTGGACTAAGTCAAAGCTAGGTTAGCTTTTCCAGTGGGTTTTTATATGTTGCATGTCTAGCTAGCTAGTACACTAATTAGTTTAATAAATTAAAGAAAGCTGATAACAGTATTCGCGCTATAGTACCTGCAATGGGGATCACCAAAAATTAAATGTGAAAAAATAACTTTTTGTAGGGATTACAAAAATTTCATAATTTAATTTTTTTTCCTAAAGTATTAATATTTATGCATAGAAGTATTTATATCTATGTACAATGTACGGAAGTATATATAGTTATGAGGTGAACAATTATTTATTGGGCGGGTACTGTAGCGCGAAAATAATAGTACCCGTAGCACTATACTTGTAGGGGAACCATCAAAAATTAAATGCAGAAAGATAATTTATTGTAGGGACTATAAAATCTCTACAATTTTAATTTTTTTTCCATGTTATTGATACCTACACAATTTTTCTTTTCAAATGAGATCCATGATGACATACTTTCAAACTTGTCGTCACACAAGTATTTATATCTCACTGTACAAGTATTTATACCTATACTTACAAGTATTTTTTGCATATGTCACTGAAAGTATTAATATCTAAGTATTGAAAGTATGTATACTTATACACTGAAGTATTTATATGTATAATGTCAACTATTTTTGTTAGAGGAAAGCTGATCTGGGGATGACTGGGGAACTCGAAAAGAGATAATCATAACAAGTCATGCATCAAAATATTAATATTTTTTTAAGTGTTAATATCTTATCTTCTAAATACTTATAACTACGAATGTATACATATCTAAGTATTTTTTACATATGACATTGAAAATATTAATATATAAATACTGAAAGTATTAATATCTATGCATTGAAGTATTCATTCCTGTATGAAATCAATTATTTTTGTTAGAGAAAGGTTGATGCGAGAACGAGTGCAGAGATTGTAAAAGAGAAACTATATAATTATGTGGACCATAGAGAAATGATGTTGTTGGGATTTTAGAATAATAATTAGTTGAGACTATATAATTAGTGGGGATCATAATACATTATTTCTTTAAGTGCATATACTGTAGCACATATACTATGCAGATACTATAGCACGGATACTAAAATAATTATTTTAAATGAAAATGAAACTTTCTTTGAATTGGTCTAACCAATAAAAAATGATCTCATTTTGTCAGTGATTCTGTCGCAACAACTATAAATGATTTCATTTTGTCAACTAGCTTCAAACAACAAGGGCTCACAAAAGGGAAGAAAAAAAATGGTTCATCAGTGTTTCAAAGTTCTCTCCATTGTCATGCTATTGGTACTTGTCCTTTCTTGCGCTATCTTCCCTAGTTCTTCGGCTGCTAGAACTATTGGAAATACTCTGTCACCCGGTGAGTCTGATCAACCTTCCTTTTTCCATTGTTTGCCCAATTCTAATTTGTAAAGCTCTAAAATCCATTTTAATTTCTTTCATTTATTTTCTCATAATCTATTATTACTTTACAGTTAAGGATATGATGGGATGAGCAATGGTTTGTCCAGCAAGGTCGGAGAACATATACGAGTACGCAAGCTGAGTGACACCTACCCCTCAGATCCATATTACGGTTACCAACCTTCAAGAAGAAGGCCATGATCAATGGAGATCCCCTATAATTTGTTGAAATTGAAGTATGGCATCAATAGTTATGTTTAGATTGCATATGTCAAAATGTAATCTTGAAAATTGAAAGTGCGTCTATTGTAACTTGCGTTTCAAATTTTACATTATTTTTAAGCAGTATGTATCAAGAAGTCTGGGAAGCCGTAGTTCCAGCGTACTATTGTTTATTGCATTAAAGTAACATGTATTCCTACAAACAAAACAATTAAAAGTAAATAGCTTATATTGTAGATTTTCTCTATAAGTTGCTTTGAATATCTAAATCCAAATGCCTATTGAACAGTGATGGTAGAGAGTTGCTAGCGTTTTATGTGACCTATTCAATTAACATTTCATGGTTCCAATCAGAGTTTGACAGTCCGGATCAAACGGTGTTAAACTGAATGGCACAAATAAAATACTACTACTAGTTATAAAGGCAGCCGATATGGATTCACATCCTTCACTGCACACAGATCCAACAGATGACTGTACTGATACTGGGCTGTCATGATAAAGCCTCTTCTAGATCTGAGAGGAAAACAATCCAAGCAGATATGGTACTCAAGAGGCGTTACTGAATGGTAGATAAATGAAGCCTAGACAGGAAAAAAAATATGTATACTATACTGCATCCAACTGCTAGCTAAGAAGTGCCCAATACAACTAAATTAAAGAGAACAGAGAGAGACATCAAAGTTCACTAAAAATGTGCAAAATCTATCCAACCCCCTCTCCCTCCCTCTGACAATAACATTTCACAGGATAATCTAGTCAGAATCATTGCCAGAATTAACGTTGGCAGCAGCGCCACTTTTGTACCCAGCCATTTCCTCTCTGTACCGCTTTGAGTCTGCCTTGGCCTTAGTTTCAAAGGGCTCTTTCTCCTCAGCTGCTCAGAAGAGAACATAAATTTACATATTAAAAATAGTAGGATGACAAGAAAATAAAAAAGGAATATAGCTCAGAATATTACCTGACATTTTCTTCCACTTCTCACCAAGTGCCTTCCCCACTTCAGTAAAGGCCAATCCCGGATTGCTTTTCTTTATATTCTGCACAATTACATATAATGATAACAGATTATTCTTGTGGCTTAACAAAAACACACAAAAATGCAAAAACTTTCCAGCAACAAATAAAATTACATGAATAAAAAAGGTCATAAAATAGGGTATTAACTTTATTGGCATGCTTTGCAATAACATATATGCACACTACAGCAACATAAATACAGCTGTTCAAAATTACTATCATGTTTGCATTTCCCTGCACTACGTATGCAAAATTGTGGTAGAGATTCTTAAATATTATGACTAGGGGTGCAAACGGATCAGATACGGATCGGATAGTGGTAAAACCATATCCGTATCCACTTTTAATATTCGGATACTGATACGGATTGGATATTAGATGGACATATACGGATACGGATCAGATATCCATAGATATATGCATAAATATTTTAATTATTTATGGTAAATTATATGGTACATATCTATTATTCGGATACGGATAATTAAAATTCAAAACCATATCGGTGTCTGTATCCGCACAGATATTTGGATATCGGATATCTGTATCTAATTTTTGGATACGGATGCGGATACGGTCAGATAATATCCAACCCGTTAGCACCCCTAATTATGACAGAGTAGATGGGTTACCATTGCAGTACAACATATATTCTGATAAGTGAAAACAATGACATGAACAGCCTCAAGTTTTGTTTGCTATAACAGTACACAACCACTTTTCTTTAGCAATCTAAACAACATTATGGCTACAAAAGTACATAATAATATTTCACAAATAAAGAAGAAAAAACTTGCCTCTCTTTCTGCATTGGAGAAAAACATGAAGCCACTCATGCCCCTTTTAGGGGCATTTGGGTCTTTTTTCTTCTTCGGCCTCTTCTTTGATCCCCCTTCATCTCCATCCTTTGCTTTTCTCTTGGATGATGATGGCTTGGTAACAGTTGCTTCCTTTTTCAGCATTTTCTGTTGTTAAAGAACATTCATATTACATCTCTTTGAAGTTCTAATATTTAAGAAAGCAGAAATATTACAGTTCCATATAGATTGCCCATCTATGATATTTCTAAGAGAAAAGGCATCCTCATAAAATCCATAGTAGCAGGTACAGTGGTAATCAAATTTAATCAAGAAGACCAAAACCAACAACAGGCAAATTGCCCACTAACAATTGTATTGATAAAAGAAAGTTTTATAAATTAAGGTACAGGGGTATCATTTTGTTACGTCTTTTAGTTTTCCTTGTATCAAAAGCCAAAGTATTGAAAATATTCGAGTACTAAGAATGCAAACAGTGCAAAATAAAGGCATAGAACATGTTACCTCTTTTTTCTCGCCTCCACTGCCACTGGCATCAGAATGTTCTTCGTCTGAATCATCTGTGGGGGACCCACTGTCATCCTTCTCAGCAACAAAATCTTCATCCTGTCATAAGCAAGGGCAAGATCAGTTAGAAAACCAACAATGAATAAAGTCACTTAGATCCTTGCATAATCAATATCGCAATTAAAAAATTGAGCTTTACAAGTGCATGCAAGCAGAAGCAAGAAATTGTTCTGTACATTCTCATTCAATAATACTAAATTAAGAGTTAACTGATAGTCACATTTTCATGAATTATTGGCTTTTCTCAAGGAAATTTTCGATGTGTCTTCATAATGTAATCTTTCCTAATGATCTACCCAGCCCCAAACACAAAGTGAACGAACATATACCAAAGGTAACCAGAGACCAACCAATACAGTACCAATGATAGGAATGTTCTTTTCTGGCTCAACTAGAGTATTTTTATCACATCAAAGGTGTTTGATTAGTTTTTAAGTCTCCACATGGGCTTCAAAAGATAGATCCAGACAAATGATCTTGATCTAATTCACAACAGAGTCAGATACAGCACCTCCCAACATTGTTAAATACCAAGTTTGTTTCGTACAAGATCACAAAATTAAAAAAATGAGGGTTGAGAAGTCTGTTTGGTACTTTTAACATTACCATCCTCTTGATCTTAGACACAACAAAATACAAAATAAAAAAAATGTACAGATATTAGACATTAATGCATCATTAACAAAGTAGATCATGGCCATCAGTCCAGGCTCTCATTTGAAGCCCATCTGACAGTTCAAAGGTTAAGCTCAAGGCTACCTTCATGAGCGGACCCAAAATAAAATCTTCTCTAATGTTTTTCTAACCAAGTCAAAACTAAAACACTAAAGACCAGGCAACCTGAGAAAAGAAAACCAAAATGAAATAACAAAATTGGCAAAAAAGAAGACCAGGAAGAAATCATTATATACAGAGGCCAGAAAAGAAAAGTAATAATATGCATCATGAGTGAAGTTAGGTAATTACCTCTTCATCACTTTCATCATCACCAGCTTGGTTCTTAATATCCTCAAGATACGGGTCAACTGTACTGTCATCTGTATTTTGAAGAACTGCAGCTACGCCAGCAGCTGTTTGCACCTCCCCTAGGTTGAGTATCTTCAAGCCCTTCGCACTTTACAAAAAGGAGTAAACCAAATATTGTGAAATTCTTCCTCATACAATGTTAGCCCTATTTATTCAGTGAAATATTTGCAGCCTTAACCTCAGCATCCTTTTAGATGCCTCTTGCAAGAATTGAACCTGCATCTCCATAGAGATGCGAGGTTCATACAATGTTAGGTAGATCCCCACAAATATGTCTGTTACTTTTGGCACACATTATCAATAAAGGGGAGAATTCCTAGAACAATAATTATCACACACACCCCTGACTGCAAAATATGGAAGTATCACTAACATAACTTTTCCTCCCAATATCTTTAAAAACCAAAATAACAACAAGAACGATGAAGAAAATCATATAAGTGCCCCTCTTTTCTGCATCATTCAAAAAAGAGGAAGCAAAGATGAAAAAGGATTAGTTGGGGGCTGAGTGAACTGTTTTATTTTTTAAAATATAAATGAAAGTGTGAAAGAGGATGCAGTACTTCCCAACTTCCTGTAAAGGTATAGGCCGTTTTTTTTTATATTTTTAAGGCATTTCGAACATGTCTAGTTTAACATAAATATAACAGTTTAAGTAACCTTTAACCACAGGAATTAGAAAAAGGTAAGAAGAGAGGAGGGAAAAGGATATACCTAATGAAATTAAAGAGGCTGTGGTACTCATTCCTTTGGATATTTCTGAACAAATGCTCCTGTTCACTCTTAAGTCTGACTAGTAGATCAAAGTAGTGAGATGACACACTTGAGCCACCAGCACCATGTCTTTCAAATTCCATATAATCAATCTGCGTCATTTAATTTTTTAAAGAGGTTTACGAGCAACCTATTATACTTAAAAAGAAAAGACCATAATAAACGACTTGTACTGTGTACACTATGGAAATACAAACCCTTGTGAAAAACAACTCAAATCAGACCATATCTACAATTTCAACTATGCAATTAACAAAAAGCATCCCGAAGCTCACAATGGCACCATGAAAAATTAGAACACACCAATCAGTACTTTAAGGAAAGGACAAACTTATCCAAACTACTTGTGAATGTGATCCTGAGTAATGAAAAAATGAAAAAAAATCTAATATAATAAAGAGTGAGATCAAAGCAGAAAAAAATTGTACCTCATCGTGAAGTATAAGAGTTGGAGGTTTGGGAAGAAAGAAGAAACCCTTTTCAAGCGGGTATAACAGCCCATCTTCTGCCTTAAGAGAAGATTTAACTGCATACCCATCTTGAGCACTACGGAATGAACTAGGTCTTGTCACCTTTGAACCCGATAAGCCACGTAAAATTTTGGTGAAGACCTCATGTATTAAACCCTGAACAAAAATGGGACAAGATTATGGCTAGCATCATTACAGGATTTAGATTTCATCTAGTAATGAAATCCAATTTTTGCAATTGCTCAAAATAATGCCCAACTTAGCAAGAGTTAACCCAAAGTCGTGCAAACCAAGATTATTCCTCAGTGTGCAATGCAGTAGTCTAACCCCTAGCTTCAACTTACCCTCGGTGGAAAGTCAGATGATGAAACAACCAAGAAAGGGAATCACAAATTTATTAAAACATGGGACCAAAAAGGTACAGAGCCCAGATTACAAGTAATTCCTACGAGTATAGAGACATTCACAATATGAAATGTATACAAATATATATGCATATATCACCTTGTATGTTGGCTCCAGTCTGTCCTTGTATTTTGAAGTAAGTTGTTCCTCACTTAACGTCAGTTCCCTTTCAACAACAGCCTCCGTCTCAAACTGAGTTGAAATTAAAATGAAAACCAAACGATAGAACATGTGATGTGTTGTAAAATAAATTTCAGCAGTAAGTAGATATTTAATTGAGTTGTAAACTTGTAATTCAAAAGGATGTACCTGAATAACAATATGCGGATACAGAGTTTGTCCTTTGCGGATTGGCGGATCAAGAGTAATCACAACAAATGTATGAGGCTGGTTGGACTGCATATATAATAACACACGTATATAATAATTATTATCTCCAATAGTTTCATAAATGACAAAAAAAATTGATCTCTTACTCCTTTCCAAATACCAAACTACTATTGAAGAAGGGTTAAAGGTTTTAGGCCCAAAAATACTTCACATTTCCAGGGACACCTGGGAAATTATTCAATTCAATGGGTATGCAAGGGAAATCCTCTTCCCAAAATCTAAAATTCAATATATTCGAATAGAAGAAAAGCAAAATCAACATATTCACATAAAAGAAAAGCAAACCTTCGGCAGCAGGAAGAGGCGAACGACACTGGTATATTGAATTTTAAAATCATTTGCCTGCCCTTGGATTCGCAAAAATGACATGTACAGCTCAATACTATATCGTCCCCTGAAAAACACAAAAAATTATGTTAGCCCTCCTTGGGGTTGAAACAGCAGGTGAAAGAGCATAGAAATGCCATTTTTGTCTACCTAGGTGTGAGAATTGAAATTCCTTCAAACGTAACAACAGGCTCTTCCGATGATCCTACATCTGCAAACTGTTTTATCTTATCCAGGAAAACCTGAAAACAAAAATAAATAAATTAGAAATTGGCTTAAAACTAAACATCTGAAGTCAACTGACGGCTTTACTGTTAATTTAAAAACTACCCTTGAACGTAATCAGATTGACAACAAACACTCACCTGTGCAGGAGGCCGGTTCTCATCTCCAACAAATTGGGTATTGGAGGTGGGGATATGGAAACTCACATCCATCAACGAATCTTTCTACATTTGACCACAAAATTAATCATACCGATTAAATCAATGGAAATTGATATTGAAATTGCCCCTCAAATTTCATGTTAATTCAATTGACATCAAGTATCTTTCCAACCATATTTTGGAACAATAACAAATTGTTCATCAAAAGTATACTAGCATTAATTTAGGGAACTGATAATTTTATTAGGAGAAAAGCTGCCAGAATTTAAGGTTGATACTTCTCCATATCTTTTCCAGAAGACTATACTAGCAGTTCGGTATCATAACAAACAACTTATTTCTTTTATTTGTCAATGAGAATCTTGTATTCCAGAGAAATTTAGAGTGAAAATTTTATGCAATTTAACTAAACTAATAATGAATTAAGCACCTCATTTGCACCCGTAGTATCATCCACATGGAATTCCAAGTACACATCTGTTTTCCCTTGCAACTGTGTCTGCGAAACATCAGCTAGAGAGACCTCAAATGCTTGTTTGTTACTAACCATGAATGTCAGCATGTTTCCTACAATATGAAGCAAATTTTAGCACATTCTGCTGGTATACATAAAATAGCTAATAACATTAATTATTTTTCTTCTTCAAAATGAGAACAGTTTTCTGCGTCTTTGCAAATATCATCTAACATTATTTATTTATTATAATTATAATGAAAAGGGACTATTTCATTATATATTTAGATAGGTTTTCCTAACTAGAGTTTGCTACTTGTTTCTATGTCCAATCTTAAAAACAAGCCAACTAGATGTTACAAGTTATACTGCAAATTCATGTTACTTATAAGTAGATTGAAATTAGGGGCTATTCAGTCACCTTTTTCTTCAGCATACCTTCCAAAGGTTTGGAGTGATTTACAACTTAACCATACAATCTTGTATGTCATTAAAATATATGAAATGCAGCAAAGAAGGTTAGACATTGAGCTAATTTGCAAAAATGTCTGACATTAAGTAGTAAATAAGAAAGGGAATGAAATTTACCATCTATGTCAACAGCTCCCCAATTATGGCCACTGACAGAAAGCTGTTTCTCTTCAGGCGTTGCTCCAATATTCTTTTGTATAAAACTATTCAAAGTGCCAACATCCTACATATCAAAAGTACAGTATAATTGTTAGCTTATCTAGTCAAATATCATTCTTAATAAATCCACAATGGGTCAAATTTTGATCCTAATGTATACAAAGTGGTTAAACGAACCAAGCAAGGATTTACTGAATACCTTGCAAAAGCTAAATATGTCACGTATTCCCCCCATCAACATAATCCCACAACATAAATAAAGACACAAACAGTGAAGAAGGACAGGTAATTTGGGCCCCGGGTAGTAAGAACGATCGGTAATGGATAGTATGCTTCACGCTTTGCAAGTTTTACTCAAAAATTTAATTTCCATATTTGTAGCGGTAGCTGGAAGATTTCACGTACGGTACATATGATATATTGATATTTTAAAAACTGAAATTTCACCTGAAACGGGGGAAGTAAATTTCAGCGAATCTTTTTATATCTCGAAGAATTCTTTTTATATGTCATGCAGTACATTTCAAATGGGAACAACAATGAACTTATATGAAACCACTAACAAAATTATGCTAAACCCAATGGACTTATATGAGCAAAGCATCCCTCTCTGAAAACATTTCATCTTTTGCAACCCAATTTGTTATACTGTCGTGTTTACAGTATACTAATGGGTCTATTCAAATAAACTGGTAACCAAAGTATTAAGTTGAACAATTACCTGTTCTTTAAAACCAATGAATTTATAGAATACCCCATCTTTTCTTCTCACCCCAAGTTGGTAAGCTCGCGACACTTTCATCCAAGTAAAAGATACTATCTCAGATTTGTTGACAATTATTTCCTTCCCACCACCTTGTTTTTTCCATTGGAGTCCCCCGGAGTTTAGGCGAAATTGGCCTGGGTTCTGAAAAAAAAAATGGCAAACAAAAGGAAACACACTCAAGCTCAATTTATTGTTTATTAAATTATTTTCACTAAAATCAATAGCACCTCAGAACTTCAAAGCTCCAGAAAACTAGGGCTAAACTATTTGGAGAAAACTTAATAAATTATCTTTCTTTTAAAAATTAATATGACAGCACACAGAAGTTCGTTTATATCAAGTACAAGCTAATATTACACCTTCACCAAAAAAAAAAAATTGTCGGTGCATCTAAGGCAAACCCTGAAATCAAACCCTAATGCATTCCAAGCCAGCTACTGAGGCTTGATACTCAGAAATTAATCCTCAGTAATATTCCAATTTCAGCTATTCGAGCATGGTTACAGCAAAATACCGACCGAAATCAAACCTAAGAGTCCAAAATCCAAAAGAGACGCACAGATTAAGAAAAAAAAAATGTAACAGTTAAAAGGGATGAATCAAAAGCGGCTGTTCTCACCGTGCCTCCTCGGCCACCGAGGAGAATGCCATTAAACTGATGTCCGTCCGTCATTTCTCTCTATTCCCCGACCAATTCTCTCTCTCTCTCTCTCTCTCGAGTTCTCTTTTGGTCCCTCTCCTCTCAGTCTTTAGTAATTTGAGGCGCGCCCCTTTCCAGTGAATCCGTAATTCCGTATCCTCTCTATTACGGAAGCGTATCCTCTATTACCCTAGCAAGTACATTGGGCAGATATCTGGACCGTCCATCTAATCCAGCCGATATGATATTTTATATTATTAAAAAACGCTGCCCGAGGCTATTATACAAGCTGACCGACCGCTGACCAGCTCTCTCCGTCTCTCTTTTTCTTCGCAAGAAAGCTCGTCTCTCTCTCCTCTCAATACTTTCTCCTCCTCCCAGCTCAGCTCGACCTTCCACCGATTTCCTTTACTTCTCTTCCTACCCCCTCCTCCCAGCTCGCTGGCCTTCTACTATGTTCATGTCAGTCTTGGGTCTGATTTAGCATGTATTTTCAGGTCGGTTATTTCGTCTCAGTTCAAGGTTTGTACTCTCTGAAATTTGCATATATGCCTCTGAGTGCTTTTCCTGGTGCTAATGCTCTTGTAATGAGGTCAGAAGATTGTCCTGTAAGAACAATGCTTCCCTGAAATTAGGACCGGCTTTTGTAGGCTGGTATGTTACTGGTAGACGGAATCTAGTGTAACTGGTTTCAATAATTTCAATCAACATCTGAGATCGATACAGCAGTTTTGTAATGTATTATTTATCAGAAGAATACTGGTTTCTGGTGAGAGTATTTATCTCTGGACTCAAGACTGGGGACAATGAATAGTGAAATATAAATTGCCGACTTTATTCACATATGCCCAAAAATCAGAAAGCTCACTGGTCACTACAGGATTTACTTAGAAACCAGGAGATGACAACTCTTCAAACCAAACCTGTCGCATCAGGCCGGCCATGAATTTCAGGTCCTCTGCTAACAAGGCCCGATTACAACTGCTGATGTCAGACATTGGAACAAGCCGAGCAGAAAGAGATGATGCAAACTGGAAACCAACTACGGATGGAGCTTTCTCTGGTAAAATCTGTGTATATTACACTCTCAAACATGTCCCAGGATTACATCTTGCATCAGTAGGATTTGGAGTTTAAATGCCCCTGCAAGAAGCAAAGTATTTACCTGACTTTTTTTGAGCAACAAAATTCTGACAGCGGAGAATTTAATAAAAAGAGTATACAACTTGCCAAATTTTTGTTATTTGTGTAAAGCGCAATGGAGCCAACAATGAAGAATTCTAAATGCTGGATGATATTACACAAGATTTAGCATAGTTAGCCTTTCATTTTTCATTTTTCTGTTTTACTTTTTATTCTCTCTTTTTCATTTTTTGTTCTCTTCCCATATTTCACAAGATGTACTGTCAAATTGTATTTTGTTTCTGAATTAATGTCATGTATTAACTTTATTTTGGTAGGCTTAAACTCTTGTAAATTTACACTTATGATGTCCAATTAATAAAATTTGGTGCTAGACCCTCATTTTTTTTCTTCAAAAATAGATTCAGATACATAAAAATTACACAAAATATGATTCTCACATTATAAAAAATATGGATATACACTAAATTAAGCATTGCAGAATAGCATATAGCAAATTTCTCTTATTTACCAGAAACAATTGTACAATAAGAAATAAGAAACGTGTAAAACAACAAGCCCTTCCATAGATTATCAGGGTTGACACTACCATAATGCAATCACATCTAAGCCCTTCCATTGATTCTCTAAGAACCTATAAATATAAAAAGGGAGATAATTAGCAAATAAGGCACAACAGATTGTTTACATGTAAGCCATTGTAGAGAATAGTTGCTTCTGATTGAGCTGAACTCTCCTCAACATTATGATACTAGGTGCATTGTTGTCCATTTCCTTCAAAAAATAATATCTTTTTATCCCTTACGGATTTCTTTCTAAACTTTTCACAGCATATAAAGAATATTAGAAGCATTTTTACTGATTAATAAAGCAATTATACAACTTTGCATTAGACCAGAAGAAAAGCACAAGTCTAGCATATAAAGCCTTTGCATTAGACCAGAACAAAACACCAAGTTTGCATTAACCTTTAACCAAATAAAATTATGCAATAATAGCCTATATCTCTCTCCACTAAAAAGGGGTCAATGTAATATTTTTGAAATATGGATCTGTGTTCTCCTTGAAATCTGAATTCTGCATAGAAAGACAAACATATTTGGATTAGAATAAAAGAATTATAATGTGATTTAAAGGTATAACTTCATAATAAAAAGAACCATAATGTGCAACTTCAGAATAAAAAAACCAGCCTTGATCACATGAATAAAAGCACCATCTTCAATGTGATTAGAAGGTAAAGTGAAGACCGAATTTGATAGAGTTGCATCCGAATTATAGACTAAATTTGATAGAGTTGCATCTGAATTGCATACTGAATTTGATGCTTCAACTTGCTGAAAATAATTTTGTTGTGTTAGTACACAAAACTATCATAATATAGTTCTTAATAAAATGATTTTAATGAATTTACCATTGATGAGGTCAATGGCATTGTACTAGATCCGTTGAAGCACTACACCATGATTTATAAATTAAATCCTATACATGAATTCTTCACAAAAGTCAACAAAATATTTTCATGATGAATTCAACCAGTAGAACCGAAAAGATATATTCAGCATTAATTATGACCTAAAGTAGCACAAACAAAGAGCAATTACCAAAAAAATGATCTACTTAAGTATTTCATGAGAAAATTTTAGATAGAAAGAAAAATAATACCAATTAAATTAGCATGCACAAAGGAAGCACGGAACTGAGAGATGATCAGTAATTTTTAGGATTTAATGCTTATTAAATGTTATGTTATATTTATTTCCGTAAAGAAAGTATACCAAGACAGGCGAGTATAAAGTAATGGTTTTGGAATGCACTTGGTGTAGCACAAAATAACATTACTACTCTAACATTTCAATTTGGTAATTAGTAAGCTTACAATCACTTATCTTCACAAATTAATAACTTCGATAAATATATATACAATCATTACATTAAAAACTTTGCATTTTTACTAAACAATACTAGTATATATAGTATATATATTGGTAATGTGTAGTGAATGAAAAATAGTCCAATATTGATATAAATGAACAATTATACCATCAATGAAGATACAATTAATAACATCCAAACGGCATCTCTTTTTCCTTCTTTTTATTAGCCTCCTTACACTCTCATTATCAATCTATTACATTTCTCCCTTAAATTTTTATTTTTTAAGTAAAGTTGGAGGTCAAATCATCTAACTATTTAATATCCTTGTTATTACAATAAAGGATTTTCTCCATCTGAATTTCGAACTCATTTCTCCCTTAATTCTTAATATTTCTAATATTAAATAATCGTTTAAATATATAATGTAAATTTTGTTTTAATAATATTTAAGTAAAGTAATATGTAGCATAGTTTCTGCCTTAATTAGCATAACCTGCTATAGCCTCGACTAATTAACACCTTTACCGTTAGAGACCAATATCCGTTATCTAGAATATTGGTCTCGAGAAGTGCTAACAAACCGTTAATTATCTATGTAGAGTATTTACTTATACATAATTTACACGTGGCGTGACTAAATTTTGTCGGTAGTTAACTCAAGACACAAATTATATCTCTTCAACTATTCGATGAAAAAACAGATATTTTCAAAATTATTGCAAATTTTTTTTTTTACCTTTGTATGTCATAATGGCGCAAACTTTAATTACAATTACGATAATGGATTATGGATGCCATTTTAGATCTAACAGGATGAGATGTACATCGTTTCTCATTGTATTTGTTTTAATATGAAAGGCTCTAGGCAGCTAATAATTAAGTTGCACGAGGGCAATAGAAATTGATGCATGATTTATATATATGTTCAAAATATTGTTGAAATGCTATGAGCTAAGAGCTATATATATATATATTGTGAAACAATTATTTATGGCAAATGAGTAATACACTTATATATATTATAATGTCTTTGTTCGCGTGAAAGCGCAACGCAAGTTTCGGTACGCTTGAGAGCGTACCTTTTAAAACCGCGGTTACATCTTCCAATTAGGGTTGCAAGTGCACAACCCTATCGAGGAATATAATCGGGCATCGATCCACAGGGACAGTTTTCTTGTCTAGAATCTACTTATCTTAACTAAAGACTAGAAGTGAGAAAAATGGAGTTTTGGTATTTAATCTTCCTAAAGAATCAATTCAAACAATCAAACAATGCAATAGAATAGTAACTATGCAAGGAAAGGTATAAACTGTGTTTTGATTTAGGATAAAAGATGTTTCAAGGGTTTCAGACTTCATCTCTGATTTGCCTCTAATGGTACGGGTTTTACCAAGTTGGTACGGCTAGGCCGCGCCAACCTTGTTCCACCAAGCCGTGTGGGTTTGGTATGGGTAGGCCGCACCACTCTTGTAAGACCCGTACTGATTTACTAGAACAGAGCTTACAAGTTCGAGTTGATACATTTCTTGCTGGTACCTTGTATTAAACTCTTGAGAAATGTTCAATTGACCATACCTAAAGTTCCTAAACCTCAACTCTCGTTTGTTGGTTCAAGATCTAGGTTTTGGAGTCAATTCTTCACCTTCTAGGATTTCTAAACCTCAACTCTCGTGTTTTGGTCCAGATCATCTAGTTGATTGATTGGAGATCTAAGGTATCATCTAATCTGTCAATTAGGGGAGAATTCAACATTTCAGCTTCAATTCGAATAAGTCTACCTAAAGGGATTGGTTTGGTTGAGAGAAGGCAATGGTCACATGACCTTGTTAGGGTTGATCTACCACTATAGGCACACCACATGCAATCACAGAAAGACAAAGCAATCAAGACAAGCAAATACACAATCAATACAATCAAAAGAGTTCATGCAAGATCCAAATCAAGAAAATTCATCTACAAACCCTAGAAACAATGATCTACTACTCACAAGTCATAGATCTGTCCAGAAATACAAGTAAAGAGATAAAGAGAGGCATGATAGAACTAGATCGAAGATCGGGAGTGGAGAAGGGGTTGATCCGTCGATTTTCGCCTCTTCCTCTTCCTTCTTTTTCTCTCCTTGCTCCTTTGCTCTCTTTCTCTCTTTCTCTGAGCTCTCAATCTGGAATGAAATGTGTCTCTCCGAAAATGGAGAGATCCCTCGCTTTAAATAGCCTCTGTCAAGATTTGAATTCTGTCAGGCGGCATCTATGTACGGCCCGTACCAAGGTGGTATGGCCAGGCCGTACAAGATGGGAGAGGCTGGATCGGCTAAGTCTGGTATGGCCCGTACCAAGCTTGGTAAGGCCGTACCAGAGAGTCCAAAAACATTGTTTCTTCGTTTATTTTGCTCCAATCCTGCAGAAAACAAACAAACTCTCAGCAATACCAAATTCTAAGGATATATCAATGAAATGCACATGATTTTGACAATTTAGAACGTAAATTTGATACGAAATCAAGTCAAATATAGGCTAAATATGCGAGGTATCAGTCTTCTACTTAATAAATTTTTATGATTTATTGAACATATATATATACCCTCGAAAAACTAACATCTCATGTAGTATTGGGTACGTACGTAATTTTTATATTCTAAATAGATTAATTTGGTATAGTAGCTTTTCTCTACAGGGTTTTCATTCCGTGATTAATTAATTCTGATCTTAGTTTTATAATTCTATGGAAATATTCCAGGAGCATGCACAAAATTATATATTATCTTTAATAGGAAGTGTCTTTCATGGCTTGTAAAAGAATGTTCTTAAGGAGCGGGGCCCACGTGTTCATGCACCAACAAACTGTGAGAGAGTTGGTACGGGATAAAATTAAAAATTTATTGTCGCATATATACTCACATCCTTCAAGTCTTTTGTATTTTATATTTTTTCTCTAATAAGTAATAAGGGCTTAATTTAATGGAAAGAGATTATTTTGCAATGATTATTTTACAATGATTCATTCCGTTCATCTCTGTTTCGTTTTATATCAATACAAAGTTACAAATTCAATTTAATCCCTAATTTGAAATCCGATGATTCAAAATGGATCCGTTGGTAAAAAGTAAAACCGACAAACTTTAACGGCTGTTAGCCTGTTACTACCTACTAACTCTACAACTAAATGTAAAAGCAGTAACGCTTAAATTTGTCCTGTCTGTGGTGCCATGCATCCACTTCTTCTTGTTCTCATCTTTTAAATATTGAAATTCCTGGATTAAATATATACACTACAACAATCAATGCACCATACAACTATTTTCGGTAAAACATAAACTCAAGCATTGTGAAGTTAATTTGTTCATTGTTTTTTTTTTTTCCACTAGCCATGTATATTAGTTTTTTTAAGGGTGTGCTCTGCAATTTGGCTCATTTTATAAAAAAAATAGTACTAGTTTCGGATTATGTTTTGAAAATTTAATTTTTAAATTGAGACAAAAGTTATCAAAATAGAATACAACATCAAAATATATATATATATATATATATATATATATATATTTTAATAAATGATCACCCAATAAAGTAATTTCACACATTAAATTAGATGTAATCCACACATATATTTGGTGAGTATTTGATAGTAGAAAATTAAATAAATTTTAGTGGTAACATTACATTTGACAATATCCAAGGTTCTAAAATAATTGATGACTTATCTTAGAGATTTAAACTTAAATCATTTTTTTAGAATATTAATTAACAACACAAGATAGTGTGCAGATAGATGAGATCCATATATGACTGGAGAACTAAATCTGATGTAATTGATAAACACAATGCTTTATGTATAAAAGAACATAGATTCAAATTTTCAATACTGATTAAAATTTATAAAAAAAAACGTAAAAATCCTTCCTTTACTCAAAATAAAAATTGACAACTTCGACATGACCAAATCCTCTCCACTGTACGCAGTACGGAATATTAGCAACTGTATAATCTTTTTTTTTAGCAATGAACTAATTTGATGTAAACATACTCAAAACATTACAATTCTTAGAATTTTGAATCAAATACTTTCAACGTGACACTAGATTTGTAATTGCACACCTACTTTCTAAATTTTTCACGTACTTCATTTTTTTCTTACGAATAAGATGATGTTTAAATTTTTTAAATCAATTCAGTATGTTTACATCAAATTTAAACTAGGAACGAAGTAGGAGAGACTGATGGGGCTGCGGTTCTCCCTGTATAAAATTTGATACTAATAGAGCAAAAAAAAAGTAATTATTAGTAGTCATATAATAAATCATAATTTTAATGTATATGCTGATAATAACCTCTGATTCTATCTGATACCAACTTTTAACTCCACTACACACTATAATTTCTTACCTGACAATATCTTATTGCCAATTGCGCAAAACACGTTTTTTTTTTTTTTTTTTTTTGAAACATTAAAAAAGTCACGACGTCAATTAATCCAATGGATTAAACTTTGTCAAGTTCATTCAAACTTTGATCAAACTTGGCTGCTCTGGTCCTGATACGGCTAAATCAACTAGTCTCCTTACAAGCTTTCTCTCTAAGCAATGTATGGAGATCGATCATTATAGAAATATAAATTACTGTTGCAAGGGTTGATTTAAATGAGTATATGACCACTAATAAACATCAACCTGGTTTCAATCACTGATCCAAACAGTGCAGGCTGCATTGTTAATTTGGCCATGATGATGGGTTTTCTTCTCTACGTATTCTCTGCAAATTGTTCTGGTACTATGCAACATGTTACAGTTACGTATCTGTATTTATATCCTTATTCGTATTGTCAATTATCAATTTTACATATGCATATTGTATCGTTTGCTCCGTATTAATTTGTTGTAATTTCAACCATACTTGATAGGCATTGAGTTGGAGAGGAAGGTAGTTGAGAGATCAATATGGTCTGAGAATAGATTTATTGATTGTATATTTGAAGGATTGAAGAGCTTTAGTGAATTTGAGTTAGCTAATAGAATTAAGAATTTTATTGAGGTTGGCATAATACCCGTCCAAAAGTTTTGACATTTTTGTTCTTCTCATTCCTTAGGTACTATTGGGTGAAATTGAGTATACTGAATTAAAGTTCAGTTGTAAAATTTGACGGTTAGTTTGAGTAAAGTGTTTGAATTAAATCATTATGTTGATCTCCACAATAAATGATAATGGTGCATATTGATTTGAGGTGGCAAGAATATGGTGTCAGTAGGGTTCAGCCAAATCAGATAGCTAGGATCAGGTTGTGTAAGGTTGTTTGTTGGTCTATTTGGAATGAGATTAAGAAAAAGTTTATGGATTGTATTCTAGACTTTTGTTGAACATTTCGGGGATCAAATCAAACATACTTCCCAAATTGAATGATTCAAAGAAGTTAAAATGGTGGTATATATATGTTATTTGATTGATTATATTATATTTGTTGTAGCTACTGGTATTTTTTTTTCTTGGTTGATTTACGCAAAAAGAAAAGAAAAAAAGGAATAGGGCATGTACTGAGTTCCATGCATTTTCACAAAACATTATTAAGTTTCCAAATAGATGTTCATTAAACCCTAATAATTTGATGACATCAATTTGATCAATAACTGGTGTCCATCACCCGGACAAATAAGACATCAGACTTGCTGTTTTTCCCTCCCAGCTTATTATCAAATACAACAGTCTTTTTTTTTTTAAATACCATGACAGAAGCTGTCAGGTGTTGTTATCAAATACAACAGTCACAATTATTTCTTAATTAACCAGTTCATGACCATTAAGCAGTACACCTGCTATGGGCTGATTTGCATCAAAAGAAAGGGGCCCGCACTGGGATACCTTTGCGGCTTTTCTTGCGGTAAGAGATGATGCGAGGACAGTTGGCATCGCTCTTCTCAGATCCTGACTCAGAGAAGGTGCCAACATTTGAGGGTTCTTCTTTCTCAGTAGAGCAGCGCTTCACACCAGTCATTGATTGGGACCCATCATCACAAGCATTCCCAGTTGCTATTATGTTCAAGTGGCCCTCTTTGTCAGGATACTCAGTTATCTAAGAAAAATCATTTGTTAGATAATTGATCCTTCTTAATTTTTTTATGAAAAGTTTGCTTATGGAAGAACTGTTGTTTCTTGTGCCAGCACTAGAGACATATATGACTAATATCAGTCATATAATATATTATGAGATGGAGAATCAAGTGCATTGCATATCCAAGCCTCAATAAGAAATTAATTTTAGAGAAAATACTACTTCACAAAAAAATATATATCAATTTTGCTTTCGACAGTTCTATGCATCATTCTCTACAATCTGAATTTCTAAAATCACGCATCTGTTCACTCCTTTTGAATATAAAAGTTCAAGTTCACTTTGAAGCTTGCACATATAGCATTTACAGAATCATTTTGTTAATGTAAAGTACTTTTTATCTACCCTGTAGGTCTCTGAATTGATCCATAAAATCACCTCTAATTATCAACACATAATTCTATAACTTCATTCAATTCTAAATATTGCTAACGTGAAATAAATAACAGCTCCCTCTCATGAATTACTTAATTGGAAAATAATGTTCTAGAGAAATAAGTGTAGTTAAATTATTACCTTGCAAGCTATGGAACAAAAGAGATTGGGTTTGGAAATGGCACGAGCACAAATAATGCACGGGGTGCCGCCGATGTATGACTTGGGAACACCTTCTGGATATGGCTTTGAGCTCTTTGGATTCAAATGGATAACCTTCGCACTGTTTGCTATATATTGCTACAATTGAAATAACACACATAGAGATCATCCAGAAAACGAATTAGGAAATTTAGAAACTAGAAGATATGTATATGATTAACAGAGAGGGGGAAAGGTACTCTTCATAATATAATTGCATTACAATTCATCATCACTCAACTATGAATTGGACTAAGCAACAATTGCAAAATTTGTAATCATGACAAAATATTAGCTCTCATTGAGTAAAAGATGCAACTTAATTAGGTCCTAAGAGACGATCTTTGTTCTTATAACAAATATAAACCATACCAAATAAGACGTTACTTTTAGTAAAACACCTGGGTGTAATAACAAAATAACAAAAGGCAAACAACGCGGTTTGAGTAGGCATTTCTTGTGCAATTCAAAATATAATTTCTTGTTCTGGAAAGAGGTTTCCCTAACAAGACAAACAAAATCTTAATATTTAAAGGCAGTGTACGCCATAATTTTGAGGTCGGTAGCATGCAAAGATCTCAGATAATGTGCTTATACTTTGAGGGAATGATGGTACATGAATAGCTACAAAGATATAGACTGAGCAACATATAGTAAGCCCCAGCAAAGAAAACTTCTGCGAGCAAAAGATCGAATAAAATGAGCAAGTCATCACAAAGCTTCACTTAGAAAGCATCCTCCAAGAGATTAAAAACACCATTTGATGAACAAAAGTTTGATGGAAGGAAAGGAGTGTATGTTGGTTCAGAACAATTCTGAGTTGAACAAATCATGAGAAAAAAAATTTCTATCCATTATGCAAACTGAGAGCTACATACAAGCGGCAAACATCAAATAATACAAAATTGTAGACTGATACACTCATATTTGAACTCTTTGTAAATTAGGTACGCTGAGGATATACATAGAAATTTATGTCCAAATACTCCCTTTAAATGTTAGCTTAATTAGAACCAAACAGCAAGTTTCCTTTATCATTAACCAAGCAAATTTTACCTGAATTTTTGAAACGTCAATGAGCTTGTAAACATCACTAACACGAACCACGTCACTGTGCACATAATGACGGATCTGGAGGAGGCTGTGTGTTCCTCCATTGTTAGTGTGTTCAGTCACACAGTTTGGGCAGAGGCGGCACGCGCAATCCATGCAAAAATGATTCTCTTCATTCTTTTTTTCCTTGCTATGCCCCTCGCATTGTTCGAAGAACTTGCTTGCGAGCAAAGGCTGCAACCAAGAGGGCAATGGAGCGCTCCCCTGTTCCATATTGCAATCTTCAAACAGGCTTTTGAGTTAGACTACTGGAAACAGAAAGGAAAAAAAGTTACAGTTGATTAAATTAAATAGTCTAAAATACTGCAAGGAAATACTTAAATTAATGATTCAACTCACAAATTGAGATAATTCAATGGCTCCTCATAAGAATTTTTCCAAATAAAAGCAATTCAATTTATGCAATATTTGTTCATTTAAGTAAAATAGTAGATTTGAATAGAAGATTCAGATTAAGATGGATGAAATTTTCATTTTGAGGAGGATAAAGAGATGGTTAATTGAAAGCACCAGATTTGATCATGAAATATGTTTATGGTGATGAAGATTTATATGCTACTTCAAAAGAAACAGATCTTGTTCTAAATTGATCAAATATCAGATAAAAAGACACAATATTAAGATTTCATAAGTGATACATGATCAAAAGAGCTACGATCAGCTTTTCTAAGATAGACCAGTGTGTTTGGTATTACAAAATTAAGCATTTAGAGCAAATATTTAGCAAATCTCAGGAAAGGAAGAAATAACTAATACCTTCCAATTTAATCATGAATTTGGTTTGATTTCCAATAATATAAATCAAAATTAACTAGAATTTAAAGCATGTGCCTAAATCAACTAAGAAATTGGTAAGAGGTATGAAAAAACAAAACAACATATATATCTAGAATTAAGATAATTTAGCAAGAGAACCAAATTACAGATTCAAGATTATAAACAGCAATTGATATATTTCGATTACAAATACTACATGTGACAAAATAATGAATTATGAAAAAGATGCAGAAAAAATGTTTAAAGATAACAAGCTTATTGCAAATGGGATTGAAGTTAACCGTCTACAAATAGATTGACCTATTGTTTTTTTTTTTTTTTTTAAACTAATGAAATTCAAGACAACAAAATAAATTCAAGAGCAAACTGGATCAAGTAGTATCTTGAAATTTAACAGACTATATAGAAAATAAAAAAATCCATCAATTTTTGAGAAAATTACAACCTAATTGCAATAAGTAGGACAAGGTTAAACTAACTAATTAAAGATTTAATTTACCAACCTAATTCTGCCTGAATCTGATATCAGGCTCTCCCAGTTCTTGATTAGATTGAGGAAGAATTGTTGTAAGAAGATTGAGAGCTAGGCGAAGAAATTAAGTAAAGGTTTTTGGCTTGGTTAGTATGATTGCATTTATATTACACATTAATAGAAAGCAAAAAAAGAGGAAAGTATCAAGAATGGTGTTTTAGTTCTCTCGCTTGGTGCACCACCCTGACACCATCTGCAGAGACTGAAAGTAGGACCCACAGAGAATGTAGATACATTATAATTATTTATTCATAGTTTTTCCTCATGTTCATCCCCCCAGGAAATATTGCAAAAGTAAATTCATGTGTGATCAGTTACTGAGTGCGTCGTTTATATCTTATCATCAGCTGGCATATATATGACTAATTACTGTCAGTACTCGACTCTGAGTCGGAGCAATTTTCATCCAAGGTTTTTGAACAGGCATAGAAGGAATATAATCATTATTTCCCACTTTAATTGAATTTTCGTGCTGATGGTTTATGCTTACTATATTTAATTAACCAAAAAAGGAAAACATTTAGTTAAAATATATAGTGCATGTCCTATTACGTTCAACTATATAATGGTTGAATAGCATACTGTCAGTTTCACCGAGGCTACAAATTATGTGCATAGTTCTTTCAATACCTCCAAGTTTTTGTAAAATCAATAAGAATTTGGGGCTCTCTAATCAGCCAAAAAGTCATTTGTTGATACTGCAGGTTAATATGTATCAGCACTAACACTGGACATATGAGCTCCTAATGACGTTTTTTAAATTTTGAATCACTCTGGACCGTTAATCTTAAAACGGTCGAGTGGACTTGGCGGCAATTATCATGGAAATAAACTTGCTATGACAGGCCTTTTGTGTCAGTGGTGATGGCCTGAATTGCCATGGGCTCACAGCGCAGCATCGCATGATCTATAACGCCATCTAGATTCCTTCCGTTTAAACAGAAATACCCACCATCTAGCATTGTGTCTAGCAAGACAAGCTTTAGGGGCCTATACATATTGTGCAGAAAATCAGTGTATGAGATTGTCAACCAAATCTTAATCATATATAATAAGCAAGAATTCTTCGAAAAACTTGATTATCAGCATTTTCCCTTTGTCACTTTCAATTCTAATTATAATCAGGTAGAATTCGACAATTAGCTAGAAATCGATTAATTCTATAACAAATCAGATTAAGGGTACTGATTGGATTCAATTTACCACTTTCTGATAAATTTATCCTTGGTTGAGTGTTTCTAATTCTATGGCTAGTTTACAGATATGGTACTTGCTTGACCAGTCTACGTTATAATGAAAGTGAAGTGCTATTTCATTAATAAAGGGCACAGAAAAATTGTTTATACTTGTAGTAACGAAACATTAATAGAAATACTATGTACTACCAAACATTACAGATCAGTCTTTTAATGGAGGTTACATGAGCAATTTATGACTTCGGTTACAATAGTAAAGGTTATTTTTTCTCTGTGATTCTGAGGCCTTTCCAAGCTCTGATATACTGTTATCCTTACTTTGTTTGTTTCTATGTGGTGACTCAGATGACAAGGTTATTTCTACCTGTCAGTCTGCCACACATAAAATATTAGTGTGAATGAAGCATGACGTTCAGTTTTTGCAATTAATTAACTAAAACAAATCATTTGAGTTAAAATCCGGTTGTGGGATCAAAAAGTTTGCAATACAACTTGTGTTCCGACTAGTCAGATATTAATTTTTAATATATGCATCAAGTTGATGCTTCATGCGATTTTTTGTATTTGTGTACAATGACGCCAGGCTATTAATTACATGTGCCGCCAAATTTTATTGCAAATCCTTCTTTTATAATACAAATTAAATGGAGTACAATGCATGTCAAAGTTCAAGTTGAAAATATTAAAATAAAAAGAGGAAAATCATTATTAGCGTAGAAATGTTAGAAGAGAACGGTCGAAAAAATAAAAAAAGGAAACAGGAGACTAAACTGGATCATTATAGATGCCCAACAACTAACCAGGATCCAGAAAAGCCCAAATCTGGTGAAGGCCCAATATTGTTGCTATGGATGATACCGAATTTTTTATTAATAGAAATAAAATAAAATAAATATCGAAATTCGAGAGCATTGTTGATTATTTTTGAAAACTAGGTAGGATGGGTTGTGTTAACCCGTCCCACCGAACGGGTCTAATTAACCCGTCCCGGTTTCCTCCTTAGTCACTTAACTTAATCAAAGACATCCGCGCAAAAAAAAAAAAAACCAGGACGGTACTACACAACCCGTCCCGGGTCAAAAAAAAAAAAATTTGTCGGATGGGTTAAGTAAGCCCGTCCGCCGTCCATGATCAAAAAAAAAAAAACAAGAAGAGAAAATCCGGACGGATTAAGTAACCCGTCCAGAATTTCAAAGATTTTTATATTATTATATTATATTATTATATTATATTATATTATATTATTATATTAATATACTTATATATATATATATAATATTATGAATAGAACTAGTTTAGTTGTGCTTAAGTTCACCAAAGTGTTTGATGAGCTTAACTCCAAAACTTATTAAATCTGTTTCAAATGACGAATCCAAACCGTTAGAACCTGCCTATCTTGCGAGTGATATATCTACATGTGAAAATTTTAAACGTTCGAATTAGTTTAGTATAAAGTCAAGCAGTAAAAAAACGTTCAAAAAATAAATGCACTAAAATTAATCTTTACCGTTAGTGCATTTATTTTTTGAACGTTTTTTTACCGCTTGACTTTATACTAAATTAATTCGAACGTTTAAAATTTTCACACGTAGATGCATCACTCGCAAGATAGGCAGGTTCTAACGGTTTGAATTCATCATTTGAAACCGATTTAATAAGTTTTGGAGTTAAGCTCACCAAACACTTTGGTGAACTTAAACACAACTAAACTAGTTCTATTCATAATATATATATATATATATATATATATATATATATATATATATATATATATATATATATATAAAATCATAATATAATATAATATAATAATGTAATATAATATAATAATATAAAAATCTTTGAAATTCTGGACGGGGTTACTTAACCCGTCCGGATTTTCTTTTTTCTTTTTTTCTTTTTTTTTCATCCGGGACGGATTGTGTAGTACCGTCCGTTTTTTTTTTCTTTTTTTGCACGAATGAATTTGATTAAGTTAAGTGACTAAGGAGGAAACCGGGACGGATTAACACAACCCATCCTACCTAATTTTCGAAAATAATCAACATTGCTCTCGAATTTCGATATTTTTTTTTATTTCTATTAATAAAAAATTCGGATGGATGATATGAGTTGATATATATTTTTTTTGAAGCTATGAGTTGATATTTTTAATTACCCTATTCTCTAATGTAAGTCCTCGTAGGTTTGACTTCAACAATCATAAATCACGTACGGTAAGCCGTACATTATACTGAGGAATTAATTAAATAAATTACTTGTGTAGATATAGTTCGTCAAAAATAAAATCCTACTTCCATATAGTTTTTGTAATACATAAAATCGTAGGGTTCAAGTGCAAAAAAAAATTAAATGCTTTTGTTTTTCTTGCGGTAAAATTTCAAGGAATGAGATTTTAGGGACTGGCCCCGGGAACAGAAACAGAGGGAATTCTGAATTCTCCCGTCTATTTTCCTCTCCTCCTCTCTGATACCCTAATTGAGCGTCAATATTAGCTTAGATTTTTTACTTTCTAATTTTGAACATTTATTTTGTTTAAAGTAGAAATTGACTGTCTGGTGGTGCTTCTCTTTTTTCTTTTGTTAGATATATCAGTTCTTTCTGGTTGCAGGGGCTATACCATACAGAATTACACTGTGAAAACTCGGAATGGAAACGAAGGGGAATTTAACGATGAATTCAAAGGTCATGGAAAGTAAAACACAGTAGAAATTATATCAGCAACACCCTATAAAATCCTCAACCCCCAAGTATTTATCTCTTATCAAATTAGCAGTTGCAAAAATTACAAAACATTACTTTCTATTGGCACTTTTATCCCTTATCCACAAAAGTTAACATGGAAAATCTTATTGCAACACAAAAAGAATAACTCTAAAAATTATTTCCTATAAACATCTGTACATGTATACTTTTCTCACTTTTCTTGGAGACGTATGATGCACTATTTGTTAAGCTGTACTTGGAAAGAAACTGGCTGTACATGTGTAAAATATTATCGAAGTGCATCAGAAGAATGTAAATTGAACTTTGTCCCAAACAGCCTTACGGGCGAGCAAATTGGACCAACCATTCAAGGCTCTGCAATAGAGATGAACAAACAACACAACCGCTGAAAATTAATTGTTTGATCAGTAATTGTGTTTAAATTGAAGCCTTATGTTGTATGTAGCAACAAAAGTTCCACTATTTAATTAAGTTAATAATTGAATTATTGAATTGCACAGGCATGCTGCAGAGAGAGAGAAACATCATATATATATATGTATATACCTTTATGCATTCCGGCAAATCATCATCTTTGGTCCTAATGTGTGTCTGCAAAGTTTAAAATGCAGTGAAGTAAGATTACATTGTTTCCGAAAAGAAAGTTGAACTTCACTCTGCAATGGTCAATTACGCATCAGTTATTGAGGTTTCTGGCAATCATGTACAGGGCAGCAGACTTTATAAATTGGACCTTATGTAAGGGCTTTATCGATTCATTTTGGAACAGATCCGCAAATGATCACGGGCAGTGGAAAGACAAATGATAGAGAGAGATAGAGAACCTCCATGACATGGCTGCACAAATGATCATGACCAGTGGAAAGACAGGCAAGGATAACAATTCCAGCAGCCTGAGTGGATGGCCAAAACGAAAGCCTTGTGTGGTCCATAAGCGACAAAACTGCTAATGACCTCGATTTTTCCTGCACTTCTGGCCCCACCATTGCTGCCTTGAGGTAAAACCTAAATAAACAAAATCAAATCACATGAAAAATCAATTAACACCAACCTTCTTATTGGATGTATAATTTTAAGTGCATGACAAGCAACAGCTTTGTATCAACCATGACTGTCTCACCTTGTGCCAGTATACACTGCCAAACATAGAATGCCAGAGTTGTCTAATAGTAAAGAACCAGGTCGGATTATTTTTACAATGGGCAAAGACCTAACATTAGTGAAGAGAGGTATCAAATTTATTACCATAGAAAGTTCACAGTTGTGGGAGCAAGGCACTTGAAATGAAGCACCTCCTGCACCAGCCACTCCATTGCTACAACCTCACTTCGGCCAAAGGCATTGCTACCTACTCTGAAAGTTCTTTGCCTCAACCTGAAGAAAGTGCAAAAAGATATTGATGAGTATTGAACAAATTAAGATGTTTAAATGAGTTTAACACATACTATAATGTAAACACTAAACAAGAATCTTGACTTGGGATTTAGGGATAGTTCAAATCAAATCAACAACTACTTTTTTGTTCCTTCCTCATTTATCCACGAGGGAGAAAAAAATGGTGACTTGGTTGAGAGCAGAATAAGAGAAGGAGAAATGCACAATTGAAAAAAGGCGATCTTCTCAGTTCTCACCCGTTTCATGAACATGAAACAGAATACTTACAAACTATCCTAAGTTAAATAAGACTAAGCCCTCAGAAATAAAAACCCTGACACATCTTCTCAACAACATGCACATATGATTCCTTAATTGAGGTCTCATATCCCTCTGTTCTGTCACCATGTATCGGAACTTAGCTGATTAATGGTGACAAAATATTATGCATAAGAACTAGGACCTCTGCCACACCCATTCTTACATTATTGAATTGGTGTCGCTGAAACACATGCTCCTTTAAAACTAAAGGTATCAGCCCGATGAAAGCAAGATAGAATCATCAACACACAAATAAACAAAAAAAGAAAGATAATTGGCTTCTTTCAGTAGCATAGGCCTCATAATTTGCTATCTAGCTGGTTCTGAAACAGCTGGTCCGTTGGAGGAGGCTCAATGTATTGAAGGAAATAAAATAAAAAAGCAGGGAAGCTTTACCTGTTTCTGATCTGATTCTCTTCAATCCTGGTTGCTAGAGTGATGCAAGCTATGCCTAGCAACTGGAGGTTTCTCTCGGTCTTGAAATAGCCCCGGCCCAGAAATCTATCCATCAGTGCAACTCCTAGGAATAGAGTCTCCATCTGGAACTCCATCTCTTGGCACCTCTGCAAAGCCAAAAAAAAAAAAAAAAGGAAAGGTTAATTTTAACTTGTATTCTTTGAGATTTTTGGAAGTCAAATTTCTAATATTGCAAATGTTTGATTGCTTACCTTTAGTAAAATTTGGTCATCATTTTGTTCCTAACAATATACACCACAATACATGCACTGTTGTTTTCAGAAAATGTGCAGGTAAAATGTGGAACTTTCTAAAATCTAAAAGGTGAAGTACCTAGTGATTTTTCCGAAGGTCCCAGTCCTATTGAGTTTACACATCCACAACCAAAATCAAACAAATTAAACCTAGTGAACTGTTTAAATTTTCATTAGAATTCTACCATACAAATGTTGGTACAGTTTAATAAAAAAATAATAATAAATAAAAAAATAAAAAATAAAAAAGATAGCAGACAGAGTATATACCTGGAATATCCAATTGATCATTATGGACCGTTGAGCAGAAATCAGATCACCGTGATTTGTACTCTTGTTGTACGCAGAAATATAATTATGCATAGAAGTCTCATGCCGTTCCCTTCCCCTGAGTCTTTTGTAGCTCTCTTCATCCTCTTCTTCTATCAACCTTCTTCCCTACACCAGCAAGCCGATTTATTGTAATTGTAAATGAATTAGATAGTAACAATTTTAACTGAAAGCAAAGTAAAAGGAACATTAATGTAACAGTAATTCTGCTCAAAAAGCAAAATCGTGCTAAAATTACAGAAGTGTGAAGGAATTTGCAATTTAATTATGCACCAGAAGGAATACGAACATAGTATTGAAACAGCATTATAATCAACTTCATTCCTTTTTGCTTGCAAAATGTTCAAAATGCATGTACAATTTGTTCATGCTTGAGCTGACAATGAAAGAATGGCATGAGTTGAGTTGAGTTGTAAGTTGTAACTCAATTTGAACATTAGAAATTCAAGTACAATTCAAGTTTCGATATTAGATTTCCAGTTTACACTTGGAGGTTGGAACACTGAAGTACAGTCTCAATTAGGCTAAAAATTAAAATATCTATCGAGAATCAAATCGTTCAAAATGCAGCCAAACGAAAATCCATAACACAAATCAGAGTACAGGGAAAATTACAATTGTATTGAGCTTTCAGATACCTCAAATTCAAGCAAGCTTTCTCCAAACAATCCATTCGGCCCTTTAGGGTGTGTGTTAGCAGCTATCCTTCTTCCAGTGAACATTCGAGTAAGCTGTAGAAACTGTGCAAATGCAATGGATAGTCCAGATGTATCGTAAGCCCCATCAGAGGATCCTCCTCCAGTAGAAGAAGAAGCATAGGACGAAGAACTGATCAGTGAACAGAGGCTGTTCCCAGACCACGAGATCATGTGATTTGATGATGACACGTCACACTCATCTGACGAGATTAGGACCAGATCAGACTCCACACAGGCCGAATCAGTATCGACTGTGGAAATCCGCTCGGAGCAGGCTAGATTAGGTGAGTTCCTCGCGATTTTAGAAATAGAAGCAGATTCAACACAAGAGGACTCCAGCACAGAGTTCGAATCAGTTGAAGCGATCTCCTGATCTTTTTTTGATCGCTTAGTGTCTGGCTTGTACTCGACTTCAAGTTCGATTGTGCGCTTCAGTCTTGACCTTCCACTGAAGGAGAGGGTTGAAACGGTTGAAATCTCGCTATGGACGCAGGAGGATGTAGAGTCCGAACAGGCCATTTTGCCGACCACACAAGGCGGAGCTCCGTCAATGTCACCTCGTCTCCGACGAGGAAAATTGGATCGTGGCTTTGTAATTGTGGTTTTCTTGAATGAGAATGGATCCGGAACTCTTGAAAGCATGGTGAAATAGTGTTTGTTTGATGAGCTCCTCTGTTTCCAGTGTGTCAGTGTGTTACAGAGACGGATGTTGTTCGTACAATAATCTTTTACGTCTATTTGACTAATTTGCAAAAACATACAAATTATTGAATTTTACGATTTCTTCTATTTTGAGAATATGTAGGTCCAAGAAGAGTAAGAACTGTTGAATAATAAGCTTGGATTGAAGAAATCATGAAGACCTTTATCAAGAATACATATTGTAAAATCAAATGCTTGGTAAAGTATGTGTGAGGTTGATTAAATTGAGATAAAACGTTATGAACGTTTTTAAAACGTTGGTAACGTTTTATAATAATCAGAAGCCTCAAAAGAATCAAGTTATAACGGTATAACGTTATACAACCGTTATAACGTTTGTAAAACGTTACAACGGTTATAAAACGTTATGTAACGTTTTCTAAGCTGTCAGAGAATTAAAACCCTAAATCGTATTTGAATAAAACGTTGGTAACGTTTTATGTCAAACAGCTCATTTTTGAGCTGCCACTATAAATAGACTGAAGGGATCACTTTCAAATCTATCTCAGCCGACCCTAATCATTTCTAAAGCGATTTTCTGAGAGCTTAGCCTACTCCATTGTTGTGAGAGCTTAAAACTTCAAAATCCCTCAAGCAACCTCAAACCTACTTCACTAATCTTGATCTAGATTAGGTTAGAGTAATATATTGAGTGTTTCTCTTGTTCTTGAGTAGCTTGTGTGACTTCCCTTGTTTGTAAGGGCTTGCCGGCTCAAACCTCGAGTTGCTCGTGTGACTTCCCTTGGTTGTAAGGGCTCGCCGGCACTCATCTCTCGTTGGTCGTGACTTCCCATTTTGTAAGGGCTCACGGTTCACAATTGTAATCCTTTCATATTGGGTAATAGAAAGGCGCACCTAGAAAGAGGTTGCGACGCCCCGGAGACGTAGGCCATTGTTTTGCCGAACTCCGTTATCATCCCGCGTGTCAATTTCTCTAAACTCATCTATTTACTTTCAATTGCAATTTATTTTCAGTTTTTATTCAATTAGAGGTGCCCCTAAGTACAACAACGGACTGGTTGGTTGCTCTGTTCGCGGCGACGGTTTTGTCTTATATAGCGAAGGAGAAGAGGAAGAATATGCTTTTGAAGACCAGGCGTATAAAAAAGATTTCCATTATTTGCTCAATGATATGTGGGTCATGGTTTCGTTCATTTTTAATGTGCTATGTGTAAAATCTGTACTCCTTGTCTAGATAAAAGAATTTCGGGTGAGCGCGTGAGGATGCTATGTCAGACGTTGGTATCACGGAAAAGATCCCCTGGCAGAGATTCTCTCGTCATAGTACAATTTTACAACTTTGTACTTTTGGATACCTTTTATGAATTGGCCAGCTCTTGGAATACACTAATTCATGCTGGCTTAAGTATTATGGAATATATGGATGTTGTGAAATAACGTAAATTTCATTATGTGAGAGTTATGTTGCAAAATGTGAGCGCTAAGTACCGACTACGATGGATAACTGAAAACATTGGGTGCTCTTGCGCTTCAGGGCCCACTTGGTACCGTCGTTGTCAAGTGGCACTGGATACAGTTAAATAGTTAATGCTTGCTTTGCTAGTGGCCTAGGAATCCCTATCACCCCAGCTAACTCACTGGTAAATCCGGACCGTTCTTTTAACTTGTTACAAATTTCAAAGCAGACCTCCTACAGTAACAAACTCTGGCGTGTTCATTTGTCATGCAAATCCATTTTTAGAAAGATGGGACCATAAATATGAATGTGTAAGGAATTGATTATAAGAACACGCTGAAATGAGTGTTCGGTTGTGTCTAGGGGCTTAATGGGCAAGCGGGTACAAGTATCCCGAGTATGTCCGGGACGGCTATGGGTACGTCTCGGGTATGGGTATAACGGGTACTAGGGTATACGAGTACGGGTATGTTGGGTATTTTTTCAAAAACCATACCCTACCCGTGTACCCTTGACGGGTACGGCGGGTACGGTTTTTTTGTTTTCATTTTTTTCCCCATTTTTTTCCTGTTATTTTTTTTTACTTTAAAACAATAAAATATAAATATAAATATAAATATAAATAAGAAACAAAAATTACAAACCAAAAATTAAAAACAAAAATAAAAACAGAATTTTAAAAATAAAAATTAAAACACAGAAATTAAAACACAGAAATTAAAAAATATAAATTCAAAAACAGAAATAAAAACAGAAATTAAAAAACAGAAATTAAAAAACAGAATTTTAAAAACAGAAATTAAATTGAATTTGGGGGGGGACTTGGGTTTTTGAATTTTGAATTAAAGTGAACAGTACACGGGTATCGGGTACGGGTATGGTCAGGTACGGGTATGGTCGAGTACGGGTATGGTCGGATAGGGTATGGTCGGGTATTTATCCAAAAAAACGAGTCCGGTCCGGTTTTTGCCCTTACCCACGTACCCGACCCATACCAGGGCTCGGGCATAGGTACCCCGGGCGGCGAGCGCAGGCGGGTATGGTCAGGTATACCCGTTAAGGGTATAATCAATACACTAGTTGTGTTAGTTGGTTTTCACAGTAGCTGTGTCAGTTGGGGAGAAAAAACGGAGCTCTAACCTCTTTTATTTTTTCCTATAAAAACAATGTTATTAGAAAGGAAAAAAGAAACATATTGGGAATTGTTCGGGAATTTAATTGGGAAAAGCCAAAGCCGCTGAACACCTGCTAGAGACAAATATCCATAACTTGCTTTTTTCCACGAAAACCAAAGCCGTCAAACAAGCCCTCACAGTAGACATCGGATTGAATTTGGTCCAACTGAGATTAATATAGATCGTTCGTTTTTTTTAAAATGGTAACTCAGTATGTGGGGGACACGGACCCGTGGCCTGGTGCGGACTGGGGACTGGACCGGGATGGCTGGATCTTTTAAATAGTTTTAAGGATGTACGCTAAATGTAATTGATTTGCCGAAATATAAATCAAATTTACAATAGTTTCATCGACTGAATTATAAATCGATTTCTAATTCAATTAAACCAAATTAGTATGAAATTTTAATTTTTAACCGAAAAGCTGCAATTTTGATGATATATATAAATGTGGGTAAGATTATAGTACATTTATTTCAATAATTGAGATGAATTTCTAAATAACTACTAACAATATTTTAAAAATTAAAATCTTTTTCAAATTTTTTTATATTTTTGAAATTAATTTTGAAGTTTCTATTAAGCAATGTTAAATTAGAAAATAATTTATTCTATACAATTTGAGCCAATTAATTTAAAGACTGTAGAAGAGCCACATGATGATACGAATCGAGAGCGGCAATTGTTTCATATTATACATATGATTTAATTCAAACCCACGACTACGACATAGTATGTGGATTTCCTCTAATATCAACGTAAACACAATGATCAATTTAAGAACTAACAACATATTTCAATTGAAAATATTGGCGGTATATTTCAATTAAAGATATTGACGACATAAATATAATACCACATATTAACAAGAATAGCCCGCCTATTCTTGTAACACAAAATACCCTACAAACAACATAAGCAAAGCTTCAAATTATTATAACTTTCTCAAACAAAAACTATCAACAACTTAACATCACATCAAAAACTCTAATTTTTGCATCTAAAACAATAAGCAAATCGCGTCTTCATATATTTATTTTTTTATCACTTAGTCCTTGTACTAGCATCCACATCTTCAATGCATCGATCTCCCTCCACATTTTTAATAGTACTTGTGTGAACAAGCAAATCATTCACTAACTCCATCGCTTCCTTCATTCTCGCCTCATGCTACTTCACATTTGGCTCATTTTCAACTAACTTGAATACAATCTTCGCTGCCGAGCATCTGACATCCTTTTTAAAGATGTTTTTCAAAATTAAAATCTTGATCAACTGCTTAATCACCTTTGAATCATTCGATGTTAGGATTTTACCAAGTGTAGCATTAGATAAACCTTCATGAGTCGAGAGTTCCTCCAAAAATTTTGCACCCATAAATTATTTTTCACTCGAGGTTGAATCAAGGAGCTCTTTCACAAATCTGACAAGATCCATTTTGAGCACATCTAAAATGTGTCCAGTCACACACTTATAGTATGCATCGTAGAAGAACCTCCTAATTTGGTCCATATCCAAATCGAGATTGCCGAGTCCACACTCATCTAGCACTGTCTCAAACAATCTTTCATGACTCACTTTCCATTTCCAAATGGCCAGTGCAACAAGGAAGACCATTTTCTCCAAGACCTCCATGACATAAAAGAGCACCAGTGATGCATATGTTTTGCCAAAATCGTGTGATGCTAGCTGCATCGTGGATAGAACACCAGAAGTCATCACATAGATGAGGTGGAGATAGTAGAAGAGCCAGCTGATGATACGAATTGAGAATGACAACTATTTCATATTATACATGTGGTTTAATTCAAGCCAACGACTACGACATAGTATGTGAATTTTCCTCCAATATCAACATAAGCACGATGATCTATTTAAGTACTAACAACATATTTCGATTGGAAATATTGACGACATATTTCGATTGGAAATATTGATGACATATTTTGATTAAAAATATTGACGACATATTTCAATTGAAGGTATTTGCATCATAAATATAATACCACATATTAACAAGAAGGGTCGTCTACTTTGGTAACATAAACAACATAAGCAAAGGGGAGAATTGACAAATTGACCTGCCCTCATAAAAAATGGACAGATCACCATCTGTCTAAATTGTTTCTCAAAATAACCGTGGGGTCTACACATGTAAAATTTTATCATTCCCTCAATTTACTTCCATTTTTTTACCTTTCCTTGTCTCTTGACCTTTCTAGAAAATTTTGATCTATCTATGTTAAAGAACTCCGCCATCAACAGAGGTACTCCGTCCCCTCTCTTTGGTTTAATATTTTTTCATTGTTAGATGATTAAATAGGTGTTCAAGTCCAATTTCATTTAGTTCTCGTACTTAATTTGCTACAAATTTCTTCTAAAGAATGGACTCCTCATGATAAAATTACCTAACCCTTGCCCCAAAAGAAAAAGAAAAAGAAAAAAAAGGCAAGTTTCGCCCAGCGAAACAAAAGAGAGATAAAACATATGAAAAATAGAAAATGCATAAAGTAGATTCAAATACATAGGAACAAGATAGCCTAAGTCTTAATCTTGTAATGTGTATTTTTTACTTTTTCACTACATTAGTTAACTTGTTCTTATATGTTTTATTTGTTCTTATAAAAAGTCAGACAATCCACTCAAATTCAAGCATGATTTTTTTAAGAGCCTATATAGTAGCAACTCAGAGAATTTCAAATTAATTTAGGAAACTTAATAAAAATATATAATTATAAATTGGTTTTCAAATGGTCCAATGAATGATGAAATATTTATATTTTTTTTGTCGAGTCTGAGATTAATATTTTCAGTTTTTTTTTATTAAGAATGGTTGAAGATTTGTTATCATGATTAACTAACTCATTTTAATAATTTATTCGGCTTTTAATCATAGCTTTTATTTTCCACCACCAAAAGTTAATAAATACAAAAAATAAATCTATTTGTTTGTTTGTTTTTTAATTACTTTTTTAATTCATATGAAGTATTTCTAATTGATTTTTTTTTGTTTGCATATAGAACCATGGACGATTCGCTTGACCTATACAAAAATTTACTACATAATAACATTTTGTTGGATGATGCAGTATCAGGATGGTCTAGTGATTCAACCGAATATTCTAAAAAAAAAGAGTGCTCTTTGATTCTGATGATCCTGTTAATAAGGAGATAGAAGCTGAAACTGATGGTGGTCGAGAGGAAGAAAATGATAATGTTGATGAGGAGGTAGAAGTTGAAAATGATGGTGGTCTAGAGGTGGACAGTGAGTTTATCAACAACTCGATGTCTTTCAACACCGACAAATCTTGGTTGGAAACATATGAGGTAGTAGAATTGGCTAATAAGAATCGATTTGCCACTCAAGGCCCTGCAAATGTGAACAGAGACTGGAAGGGACATATATTTTTTGACAAAAAAGCTTTATCGAGGGCACTTCAAAAATGACACATCACCCACTTTGTTCAAATGAAAGTGAAGAAATCTGAAACTTACCACTATACTTGTGTTTGTGTTGAAAGTGACTGTCGTTGGAGATTGCACGCACACAGACTGAAAGGAGTTACATATTTTTTGGTCAGTCAATACAATGGGTCTCATAATTATGTTATTCCAATTGGTAACAACATGCATCGAAATTGCACCTCTGCTTTAATTTGTGGGAAGATTCTTCCATCAATGAGAGCATCATTATCAATGAGTGAAAAAAAAATTCAACTCAAGATCAAGGATGATTTTAAAACAGATATCAGTTATGATTTATCATGGAAGGCATGCAGCAAAGCATTGAAAATTATATATGGTAGTTAGGAAAGGTCTTTTTTTGATCTACCAAGGTACCTATTAATGATGCAAGCTTCAAATCCAAGTACTGTTTGGACCATGAACCCTCCTTGGACAGGAACAGGCAGACAACAATTTAGAAAATGACTTTTGAACCGAAGTGGGCCAAAGGACAAAGAAAACTAATTCAATTTACGCCATACATAATGTATTAAAGAAAAAACCAAAACCAGCAAGGGTCGAAAAAATGCCAACTCCAAACAAAATCAGTCTCAAACTTCAACACTACTAAAACTAGAAAGGGTAAGATTCGACAGACCTTAAGCACCCTCAGCTGGTGCAAAGAGAGTGAAGGTCCCCGCAATTACTACCATAAAAAAAATCCCAAAAATACTCTTTGTCGTCACTTGCCTCTTTTTCCCCTCTCCCTTTCTCTTCGTTTTACAAAACTCTTCCTCTCTCTTTCACATTCTCTATATTTTTTCAACTCAATCCTGCCGCTTTTATCCAGTTCCATTTCTAGATTCCACTACCTCACTCTATTTGAAACAGACTTTCATTTTAAAGAAAGACAGACTATAGAGAAATTGGTTTATTTAACATTGAGAGGTCTCTCCTGTTATAGTGCACATGTACATAACTGCATTCATGGCAGTGCTTTGGTCTTTGTGAAAACAACGAAACAATGTCATATTTCGTGATGCTAAAATTACCAAATTGGATAGTGGCAAATCGAGCAAGGGAGGATGTAGCACTATGGAGTCGGTACTGTGGAAAAAACATGGTGTATCAGCAATTTGGGGAGTATCAGAACAGTGAGGGTTAGTTAGTTATAGAGGAAACTAGCATCATCACTTAATTGATAAAATGAAATGATGTAATAGTTTAGGACTCGTGATTTTCTTGTTGGTTTAGATATAAAAATTAGAGCTTTTGATGTGATGTTAAGTTGATAATAGATTTTGTTTAAGAAAGTTATAATAATTCGGAGCTTTACTTATGTTGTTTGTAAAGTATTTTGTGCTACAAGAGTAGCCGACTTTTCTTGTTAATATGTGATATTATATTTATGTTGTCAATATTTTCAATTGAGATATGTCGTCAATATGTCCAATTGAAATATCTTAGTGCTTAAATCGATTCTTGTGTTTACGTTAATATTTGAGAGAATTCGCATACTATGTTGTAGTCACGGGCTTGAATTAAACCACTTATATAATATGAAACAGTTGCCGCTCTCGAATTAGAAATCCATAAATTTGAAATAGAGATTACATAATGTTCACGAATATTTCGGTTTATTAGATTTATTTTTTGTTGATTAGATTTTCCAATGGTCAAGTACGAATCATAAATAAATTAACAAAATTCTTAAATATAATTGTAAGTTTAGTTTGATTTAAATCAATCAATAGAAGTATTATGTCAATTTGCATTCGATAATATTGTAACCTTTTTAGTTGGTGTCGAAAACGGTACATGAATCTGAAATAAAATGCCAAAGTCTCCTATTTAACAGATATACTGAAACCACTAAACAAAGGCTTTTGACACCTCATACACATAAAGAAAGCCCACGAAACCATCACACCTAAGTTAAAGCCCAGTTAGGCCCAGTTAAACAATCACACCTGAATTTCAAATATTCAAAAACCTACAAATTCAAATATTTCAAACTTCAAAGTTACATCCATTTATTGATCCATGAGAAGTATTTTCAAAATTATGAGGATTTTCATATAATGCTTCTAATTGTACATGTTTGGGCAAAATATTATATTGAATAGAAAGCGAAGTTTATGGAGAAGTCAATCAGAGAAGTTAGAGGAAATATAGTTTTCAAAATATAAGATATATTCTATCAAATTGCTCATTGTCATAATTTTTTTGTTATAATTTTTTTTTATAAATATTCAAATTCTATATGACAAATTGAAACATTTTTCTTGTCTCGATGGATGCTACCATACGAAGTTATATATTTTCTTAGTTTGTTGAGCAGGATCAACAGATCAAGGAATTAAGTCAACAGTAATAGTTAAGTTGTAATGCGTTCATTTTTTTTAGCATCTTGATCCTATTCAAATATATTTAAAAATAATAAAATTTATATGTACGCATCTCTTAGAAAAAGAACAATTTAATAATTCCAATTTATTATTTGAATTTTAGATATAAATGCTATAAAATGTGGTAACAATTTCCGACACAACCCTTATGTTTTAACTTTAATAATATTTGTACTTGTGAATTAGTTGAAAATCTATATTGTATTAGAAACAAAGCTGATTATAGGAGATAATTTTCAAGAAAAAATTCTAATTACGTTAAGCGTAGTTGCTTAAGACAGTACTGAACCCAACGAATATAATTGGGAAAGTTCGAGCCCTCTGATTCTTATCTCATGCTTAAAAATAAAATAAAAATCTATCGAGTGGGAGATATAAAATTAGAAGTGAATATACTTCATATATGAGATGAATCTAGAAATGCTAAAAATAAAGAGG